>ML781206.1:420370-443046 GCA_009831015.1 Picea engelmannii | reverse complement strand
ATATTAATGGTAAATTAAATAATGAATGCATGCTTCCTAATAGAAAAAAATGAAAACATAAATATATGCATATTTATATTATGAACAAATTATAAACAAATGAAGTTAAGCATGTGAATTATAAACAAATTATAAAAGTTATACTTATATTATAAACAAATTTTAAAAAAATAACGAGGAACGCTCATACCCTTGAATTTTTGAAAAAGAAAAATAAAAATGAATTATAAAAACGATTTAAACTAAAAAGAAAATTAAGAAAGTCAAAAAGAGAAAAAGGGGGGAAAGCCTAAGTAAAAAAAAGAGAATTAGGGTTTGAGGGGATAAATGGATGGGAGAGAGGAAAAGAAAGGGGATTTTTGGCTGAGATTAGATTGCTATGCTGAGAGAGGAGAGATTGACTGATTTTTTGGTAGGAGTTGGGAAGCCTCATCACATTTTGAGTGGTAGCTCAGCCTTGGAGGCGAGCTGAGGAGCTAGTGACTCTCTGGTTGTGTGTGGCCCCTTTGCGGCTCGGGGGGCTAAGGGGGAAGAAGAGTACCCCTAGAGTTTGGCTGGGAGGTACCGGTGGGTTCTTCGCGGTCGGCAAGCAGGAGCAAGAGCAGCGGGAGCTTCAAGGAGTCAGCGGACAAACTTTCGGAGGAGGTGAGCAGACACAGGTATGCATAATGTATTCATTCTCATTCTAGATGGCTTAAGAAAAAAAAATTTATTCTATGGCTGTGTAAAATAGACATAGTTACGTTCTAGGTAGTGTTAAATTTTATTTCTTTTATTCTCATTGCTCTGGTTGCCGTGATGTTTTTCTGAAGGGCGTGAATGTTAGCCCACAACGGTGTAATTAGTTTGTTGTGCCCTGGACTGTGAAGAGAAAGTAAAAAAAAAAAAAAAAANCTGTGTAAATTCCGTTTGCGAGAATGCGAACTTCCATGATCTAGGGTTCAGGGATTCTTCTGGACAGTGGGCGTACTCCTTTTCATGGTGGTTGGGTTGGGGACCTTAGTTAAAGCTTACATCCACCTTGCCTTTAGATGCAGTCACTTAGTTTAATTTACTGGGGTCCGTTCTGGTCTGTATTTCGAAGTGCCATGTCACCTTTAGTTGTGTTGCCCTAATATTTTTTTTTTCTCTTCTCACTTGGTGGCTGGCCGAGTTTTCCTGGGCGAATAAGGGTTAAGGACCCTAGCTTTCTACGTTTCAATGCAACCTCCTGTGTTCTGTTCCTAACGGTTAGTCTCTGTGTAAATATTTTACCCTGGCGTATTATTCCCTTCTCAGCGCCTTTGTTTCCATTATTTAAAATCGACGAGACAGGGAGGATTTTGAACTGGGTGCTAGCGCTGTCCTGGTTTGGCTGGGTTGATCTGGGAGGGATATCCTTAGGATTCTCTTCATGGTTTTTCTGCATTGATTCGCTCTGAATGACAACCTGCCCCTATTTCTTTGTCAGGAAGCTCACGCATTTCGACAATGCGTTCCCTTGATTTGAATTTTTGGGGCTTAATCCTTCTCTGCGATTTTGTCTCCTGGCCAGTCTGTTAGGAATGGCAGGGATGGGATTATATTCTGGACGGATATAATATCCACCAAGCCCTTACCTTGCTCAATCATTAAAAGAATCGCCCTCTCAAAAATAAGGTATTCTGCCTATTTGCGTCCTTATGGGTTAAATCAAGATACTTAGCTGCTTCCTTCTTCATCCGGCAACCCAGTTGAAGCCGTTATCCCCACCGCGCCATTGCTGTATGCTTATTTAAAATAAAAATAAAAATATAAACCGTATTACCCTATATCCAATGCCACTGTTGTAATGCATACTCAATTATAATAATAAATATGTCAATGCCATACCCAATGACTGTCTGTAATGATTAATCAAAATAAAAATAAAACAGCGTTACCATTTTTACCCAAAAGACCTTGCTTGAAATCATACTCAATATAAAATAAAAGCATAAGTATCGTTTACCCAATGACTGTAATATTTATTCACGAACCTTAATCTTCCCTAATTAATTGCCAGGACCACATGCAGGAGACATGTTGGTTGGCTCCCTCGATTGGCAATAATAAAAGGAGATAGATAGCTCCTCCTTTATTCGTATTACCTCCTATTCTGAATACGTATAGTTTAGACTGATAATCCCCTTTATTGAAACCGAGAATCTACATGCGGTTATCCTTTGTTTTAGAATGGCGTGAGATGTCTTAGTGGAGCGATAGCTTAAGAACTTATTTTTTTTCCGTTCCCTTGTTCGAATTATGACTCCAGTCCGCATGAGCATTCCGAATCTGGTGTTATTATTAGCTCTCTATTTAAAAAAAAAAGGGTGATATCGAATTTCTTTTATAATATTGACTGTTAGAATAATGTAAATATTTATTTAGTTTTTAATAAGGAAAAAGTAACAATATCACAACCTGTGTCTTCCACCCACGTATTTCTGAAATGACTTTAAACCCTGAACCCTGGCCGGAGATTTCAAAGGGTGACCGAATCGCCACCCAGACTAAAGGGAATCCCCCCCTCAACTGCAAAACCTAGAATAAGGAGATCTGGTGTAATGTACTCTGTTGACAGGTATACTAGTTGGTTTGCGTGCCTTGGAGGAATAAACTGAGCATAGTTGACAGACTAGTGGCACGCCTTTATTCATGCATTTTATATCCTTCCAATTGCGTGTCCTTGGTAGAATAAACATTCATTTATATCCCTTATCCTTCATTTATATCAACGTTCATTTATATCATTGATATCCCTACCGATTGTGCGTCTTTTACTGCCCTTTAGAAATATGCATTGGACAGATTTATAGCTCTCCCTATTACTGGGATTTTATTATTTCAGTAAACGGTCGCCATTTGTTGGATAAACATTCCACCTTTGTTGCGGGATATAATCTAGATAACTAGCCGCGTTGTTATTAAACTATGGTATACTTTATAAATGG
This sequence comes from Picea engelmannii, assembly GCA_009831015.1. Lineage (NCBI taxonomy): Eukaryota > Viridiplantae > Streptophyta > Pinopsida > Pinales > Pinaceae > Picea > Picea engelmannii. The sequence goes on along the minus strand of ML781206.1, from coordinate 440,095 downwards.
ATTTATATGCTTAACTTGCAGTGGAAAATACTTGTTTTTATTACAAATAAAATGGTTGGTTAAATGGTGATATTAATGATGTGCAATGTGAATTTGTTCATTTATTAACCTGTCTCCATTTGTTGGTCAATGATCTACCTAGGTTTGTGGATATAGATTTAGATAAATAGTTGGTGTTATTCAACTATGTTTTATTTATAAATGGATTTATATGCTTAACTTGCAGTGGCAATACTTGATTTCATTACAATTAAAATGGTTGGTTAAATTGTGATATTAATGATGTGCAATGTGAATTTGTTAATTTATTATCATGTCGCCATTTGTTGGTCAATGATCTACCTAGGTTTTGTGGATATAGATTTAGATAAATAGTTGGTGTTATTCAACTATGATTTATTTATAAATGGATTTATATGCTTAACTTGCAGTGGCAATACTTGATTTTATTACAATTAAAATGGTTGGTTAAATTGTGATATTAATGATGTGCAATGTGAATTTGTTAATTTATTATCATGTCGCCATTTGTTGGTCAATGATCTACCTAGGTTTGGTGGATATAGATTTAGATAAATAGTTGGTGTTATTCAACCATGTTTTATTTATAAATGGATTTATATGCTTAACTTGCAGTGGCAAATACTTGTTGTCATTACAAATAAAATGGTTGGTTTAAATTGTGATATTAATGATGATGACGAATCGAATTAATAATGTTGTTGAATTTCAATATTAATATTATTTAATGGAAAGGTTAATACTAGATGAATTGCAATGATAAATAGTTGTCGGATGGCCTTGTTCATATTATCAATTGAAATATCAATACAGGTTGAATTGCAATATTAATAATTGTTAATTAGCAATGTTAATAATGAGGCCAATCGCCATGTTAGAAATGGTTTACTTGAATGTTCTTGATGGAGTTAAATTTGCCAGGATAATCTTCATTTAAATTGAGGTGTTGATGACAATGTCTATTTTGCAATGCTATTGTTGTTAGGTTATTGGATTACCTAGTAATTAAATGGGTAGGAAGAGGAAGTTAATGAGGAGAATGTAATGTTGGGGGTTTACCTTTAGGGTGTGGATGTCGTTGCTCTTTATGGACATTATTAGAATAATGCAATGCGTCGTGCTTATTGTTGTCCTTGGTCCTATAAGTACTTGGTGGTTTGTATTGTGTATTCTACCGTGTCGGGCGGGATATAGCCTCCTCTTGCAGCTTAGTATGTATGTCTGTGTGTAATCCGGTGGAAGGAATCCAGTGCCGTATCAAGAGTCTCGGGCTGTTTAAAGGGACAGTTCCACTCTTGCGACACATTCTGAGCCGTATCAGTAGTCTTGGGCTGTTTAAAGGCACAGTTCCACTACTGCGACTCTACTAACGGATCCTTCATTCTGTGACAGTACTGTGCCTAACCTTTGGTGTCTGTCTCTGCCTATAGCCATTACTTGCCCGCCTCCTATTCGGGGGCGTTTGCTTCTTGTTGTCGCTATGATATTTCGGGTCATCTTGATTGTGTTCGTATTACTGGCATCCTGTTGGTCCGAGTTTGACGTAGAGTCAAGGGGGTTGTTTTCTTCTGCACACGCACACACACTTTAACAAAAAAAAAATTCATGGTTTACCGAGTAGATGTCCTTAGCTAGGAGGGGTGTTACAAGGATCAACCTTCTAATCATCAAATGTAAACAGCTTTATTGTTATATATAAAATGAGAGACATAAAATATGGACAATGTTTAAATCCCATAACATCAACCTGTAACAAATTATGACATCTAAAGTAGTCAAAATTTGATTACAAATCGAAATGAGCAAAAACTTGAACAAAAATATGAAATATTGAATCTAAAGTCGTGCAAATATCCACTTTCATTCAAGTCTGAATAATCACCAATCCATAGTTTCTACTCTGAGGCAGCGATGGTCTTTGTTTACAAAATAATACATTTATAAAGGCGAAAGGATCAAAACATTCCTTGTGGAAATTATCAAATTTGTTCCAAAAATCGTGGAAATACAATCTCCCAAATTCCCATTTCTATGTAAAACTAACAGCCTAATCTAAAACAATGTAAAGAAATAACATATTTAGAGATGCTACTATCGATCCAATCTCCTTTAGAATTCGTATGTACCTATAAATGTACAAGAATACATGATTTCAGATTTCATTTTAGTTGTAAAATCAAAAAATTCAAATTTTAATGACTAGCTACAGAATTTCACGATTCTATAACTAGTTATTATTATAAATAGAATTGAGTTTTATCCATTCAATCAAAAAAGAAATAGATGCAATTTGAGCAAAAAAATCCTATATGCTAATTCAAAACACAAACAAAATCATTTTAAAATCACTCTTAAATTACCATACCTTGGATTCAAGGATTCGTTTTGATCAACATATTTTTGAATTGACAACGGCAATGGCCGCCTCTACATTTTTAAAGACAATAGAGCCCGTGGTATTCTCCCTTTTATAATTAGCTTGCAATCTGTCATTTTCTTTGGTTATCACATTCAATCGGTCCTCCAAGGACTTGATTTGAGATTGGAGCAAAGAGACGTCTGTATAATATCGGTCAAGCCACGACTTACATTCGTTGCACTGTGATTGAACAAGCTGTGTATTCACAGGTGAGAAAAATATTGTTTGACCTGTAGGTTCTCTGTCGAGTTTGATCCTAGGGAAGTTGGGGTCGTCTCTAAGACACAGTGGGAGGTTCGTCACATAGTCATAGGGCTTAATTGAGAAAAGTCCGTGTGAGTATGGATACTCCTCGGTTAGAAACCATTCAATTTCAGAATCGGAATCTTCACTTAACATAATTGGTTTTTGGTCTGTGTTTCCTTTACGCTTATTACTAGAACACCATGAGACCTAGTGCACGGCCTTTTTACCCTTACAATTGATATCATCGTTTCTTTTACCCTTTTTCTTTGCAGACCTTTTAACAGGCTTACCACCATCTTTTGGACATGAGTCAGGCAAGGTGTCGGGTTGGGCATCATTCGGGTAGGTTGAGGGTTCAACAGAGGGAAAGAGCCTAGGAGGGGGAAAGACAGGGTAGAAAAGGGTTTTTGTAACAACAAATTTGTCAAATTGTCTTATTTCAGGAACGAAAAAACCATTCCTCAAAAAGAAAGTGTCCCAACAATCGCCATTCACCTTCAACTGATGAACCAGATTAATTTTAATTAAACAGTGTTGGAAGAGGCTGGAGTCGGCTTTCTCCCTTTTGAAGCGCTTAGCCATTTTATATAAACTCCTAAGGAGAAAATATGGCATATTTAAGGGAATAACTATGAAACTCATGAGCAATCATAGGTAGTATAGGAAAACTAGACCGTATCTACCCTCACATGTAACAAACTCCTTAATAATAGCCAACAAATCGTGCCATCTAGATATCAGAGCTGTAACGGGCATACCTTTGTCACAGATGTTAATCTTCCTTGAGGTAAACAACAGTGGCCAGGGTACTTCGCCAATATTTGAATATTTAAACCATCTTTGTCCCTCGACTGGTAGACCGGTGGCTGAGCTAATGAAATTCTCATTCAACTCGAGCTGGATGTCCCCAATTTTGGCTCTGCACCCATAAAATGTCAATGTGAATTGTTGAGCAACTGCTAGGTTGAAACCCTCAAAATTATCAATAAAAACCATCCAACCATTCCTCTATAGGTCCTCTCAGGTGTTATCAAACAACAACAAAGTTTGGACACCGTTGGGTTCGATTCGCACTATAGGAGCCATAGATAATAGCACAAAATCAACAGGGTATTGGGTGAGAGGGTTTGATAGGGTAGACATAGAACCATTTTCTCGAAGCTTCTCCAACACAATGCAAAGAAAACTCGAAATGCAAGAGCAGAGCGTTAATGCTAGGCCTGCGAGAATATTGGAGTAAATTGTAACCATGCAAGAATATCATGTCGGGTTGTACTTGGAATGATGCCTTGGTGTAATGGCACATTCTAATCACAACAGTGCATATCCAAAAGAATTTTAATCAACATGTCAAATGAATTATCACATAACCACGATTTGACCCAAAAATTAATGTGTTCAATCAAACCATTGCGTCAAAGATTTTGTAAATCAACACCATATTAATAATAATCAAAAGCATAAATGTTTGGTGTTTTGATAAATATATGACTAGTGGTGTGTTTGAGGTCAAAGATTTATAACCATATAAAAAAGTAGGTTCATGATAAATCGAATGATCATTTTGATGTAATCAACATGATTTCCAACTGTGGGTTTTCACACTTGCAGTCGTGAAAACGAAAACGAAAAGTAGGTATGAAAAAGTGAAAGATAATGGTGTCGTTTAAAAATTTGCGACGAGTAATGAGGGTTCAAAAACCTTGTGTAGGCGGCTTGTTAAGAAAAAGATAGAGATTAATATGGCTGCCAACAATGGAGACACAGTGGTAGAAGCAATTATCTCTGCCAACAAACAAGTCTAGATTAGGGTAATGATAAAAACTCCAACTTGAAAACAACCAAAAAACTGTTTGGACATCATCATCAATCATAAAAATTTCAGCTAGTTATTTTAAAAGATGAAAACTAATGACAATCTTAACAAAAGCGAGTCACGATATTAAGGTTAAAATATCCAATACTATTGACAGAGCCACTGCTGCCAGTAGGCATCCATAGCCTCGACAGGGATTCCATTTAATCCACTCCATTATTCGTATCCTTCCAGGAAGTTCTGGATCAGAACGAAGGACATTTAAGGTCAAAAGATTCCATATCTGAGAATTTTCATATACCCGACATTGCTTCACTGCCAGCGAGCCTGTTCAGTACCCCGACAAAGTTATCTTGGAATCATGCATGCATTTACCCACTGCCAGCAGACCTGTTCAATATCCCAGTAGGTTTACAAGCACTTCCCACAGGTCTTTAAGGATTTATTTGGTTTTTAAAGATATATAATCGACTGGGGTGATGCTGAAAATTGTGATATTTTGGACATATTTTAATAAATTACAGACCTTGAGAGAATTTTTTTAACTATCCTTCATTAATATATAGAGATGGTTTATTGGTAGACCAACCTTCGAAGGCAGGGAGACATCTCTGAGTTGTTCTCTTAAGGAACAGGGACAACGTAAGAAGAAACATATGATCATGAAAAGCTTCAATTACAGATTGAAATCAAGAAACATCTTTCAAGAAACCAACTTTCTTCAACATGGCTATAAACTTCAAAGGCATATCATAATTGATGTTTAAACAAACTTTCAACAGTCATTTCAGAGGAGAAATGTTTTTGTTCTCTTATTCTGAAAAGTTCATGATGCAGGTATATGTATTTCAAAAGTAAAAACTGATAAGCATAAGGGAGAAATCAAAACTAAAAAAGCAAAGAAAAATGAAATGAAAACAAAGGAAAAATATTTACAGAGTGTACACAAGGTTTTCATCAAGTGAAATACCTTTTTAGAGATTGGTCATTCACCAGATAGGTGTCTAGATGTCCCTCTAGACTCTGTAATCTAAAAGAGCTAGGACCCAATTTCTCAACAATCAAAAACAATCCTAGCCATAAGTTCTGAAACTTTGTATGCTCCCCCTTTCCCTCATGTGGTTTGTCCCATTTTAGGACAAGGTCACCTACTTCAAAGTTCATGTCAGAGGGAGAGTTGGAATCAAACCAACTTTTAACCACAAGTTGATGCTGATCCAACTTCTGTTTTGCTTGAGCCCTCACTTCATCTAGTTTTAATAATGCGTTAATTCGATTCTCCAAAGGGAGGTAGTCCTCTTCTTGTATTTTCTATGATAGCTGCAATGAGGGAAGAAGAATATGTGGTGGCAAAATTGCCTCTCTGCCATAGATGAGAAAGAAGGGAGAGTTACCCACAACAGTTTTCGGAGTTACTCTATCAGCCCATATTGTGTTTAACAATGCATTATGCCAATTTTTATGGTTTTCAGATACCGTTCTCTTGATGACTTTAATCAGATTTTTATTAGTGGATTCTACCAATCCATTTCCTTGAGGGTAATAGATGGCAGAATATTTTAATTTAATTCCTTTTTCTAGAGAGAAATCACTCATCTCAAGAGATGAAAAATAGGAAGCGTTATCGAATACTAGACAATCAAGGATACCAAAACGATTAATAATATTTGAATTCAAAAAGGCAATTACCTGACTGGTATTTACAGCTTTATGGGGCAGCCTCAAACCACCTAGTGAAGTAATCCATGGTTGTTATGATAAACTTATGTTGTTGTGAGGATGGCGGATTGATTGGACCTATAATATCAAGACCCCACTGCTGAAAAGGGGAGTCTACTGAAACAGGCTGCAGAGGGAAGGCTGGTTTTTGTATTCATCCGGACGCTTTTTGACAAATAACACACTTGCGACACAAGGCATGAGCATATTTAAAAAGTGTAGGCTAGTAATAACCTTCTCTTAATACTTTATGGGAAGTGGTATCTCCACCAAAATTCCCACCAGGTTCTCCTGCATGCAATTCTAATAAGACCTTTTCTGCTTCATCTTTCTCAAGACAACACATTAGTACTCCATCAAAATTTTGATGAAATAGAATACCATTAATCAACTAAAAGGAGGCAGATTTCAAACTTAGCGCTCTTATTTTAGTGGGATCCAAGTGATGGGGGGCTGAACCATGTTCAAGACATAATCTTATATCATCATACCAAGGGTTAACAAGGTTTTGTGCACAACAGATTAAATTTTGGTAGTGTTGTCCTGGGTTTGACACATCATTTTCCTCTTGCTGTCATGCAACTGATTCAATGACTAACTTGCATAGCCCTTGACCTTTCACTATTTGTGCTGGGGTGATTTCTATGTCATACTCTTGTAAGGAGGTGACCCAATTCGCCCTCTTTTCTCCTAGTTCTTTCTGCACTAACAGATTTATGACGTTCGGGTAAGGGATGATAATTTTCATCCTAGATTTCAAAAGATAAGATCGAAAGTGCTTTAATGCTTTAAAAATAGAATAGGCTTGCTGATATACTGTTGGGTAATTAATTTATGCACCTTTGAAGGCTAAGCTCATAAAATAAATTGGGACTTCATTGTTTTCAGCGTTCTTTTGAGTGAGGACAACAACGTAGGATCAACCAAAAGAAAATGTGTAGAGAGTGAAGTCTTGCGAAAAGTCAGGGCCCATCAGAGAAGGAGTGTCTATTATGGACTTTTTTATTGAGTTAAAATCTTCGTTTTCTAAGGGTCCCCACTGATATTGTACGCCCTTTTTTATTAAGTTCTATAAAGGTCTCACCATTTCTGAAAAACCGGGGACGAATCTCCTGACAAAGTTTATTTGGCCTAAGAAAGACTGCATAGACTTTTTTGATGAGGGAGGAGGGAGTTTTGAGATGAGTTGTGTCCTTTCAGGGTCGATAATCATCCCTTCGCTTGATACATTAAATCCTAAGAGCTTACCTTGTTCTACTGCAAAGATAGATTTTTTAGGATTCAAGGAAATGTCGTACTTACGACATCACTGTAGAACGGATCTTAAATGAGCTAGATGATCAACTTTGTTTTTTGAGAATACACTAACGTCATCCAGGTAAACTACGATAGATTGATTGATTAATCCTTGGAAAGTGATGTCCATCGCTCTCTGGAAAGTGGCACCAGCATTAATGAGTCCAAAGGGCATTTTCCTATAAGCATAGGTGACCCATGGAGTGCGGAAGGTAGTTTTAAGTTGGTCTGGAGGGGACATCAGGACTTGGTTATACCCTGAAAATCCATCCAATAAGGATAATATTTCAAAACCAGATACTTGTTGAAGGATCTGTTCCATGGGTGGGACAGGGTAGTTGTCTTTATTAGATGCTCGATTAAGATTTGAAAAAATGATGCATAGTCAAATTTCACCTCTTTTTTCAGACAGAGACAAGATTAGAGACCCATTGCGTGTGCCTAACTGGGAAGATTATCTTAGCATTCAGGAGTTTATTTAATTTTTTTTTGACAGTCGGTTCAAGTTTTCGGTGCATTTTTCTTAACTTTTGTTGAAACGACAAGGTTTGGGGTTTCATAGGAATGACGTGTTGTATAATGTTAGGATAAAAGGTTTTTAGGTCGTCATACATCCAAGAAAAAACAACTTTGAATTCCTTAAACATTTTAATAAACATCGTTTTCTCTTGTTCAGAACACCCCACCCCTAAATTAATGCACTGTGGATTGCCTTTAGTTCCCAAGTTTACTTTTTCATACGTCAAAGAAGAACTATTTGTCTTACAGTTTATTGATTTTTTGAATTTGTCTTGAAGATCATAAAAATTTTCTAATCTAACAACAGATTTAGGGATAGAATTTACCATGTCTGATGAAGATTCAGGAGATCTCGGATCTGGTATTACCGTGAAGTCACGAAGTTTCTCCTCATGAGTGCATTCGTCGATCACTGCGCCTTGAAAATTTTCTTCCATATGTAGGAAACTAATAATTTGTTGATCGTCGTCGAAGAATTTCCAATTCATGATGTTATCAGGGATGGATGGCCTCAACAACAGTTCAACAGAGAATGCATTCGAGGACAAGCCTTCTTCATGAAAGAGTTTCAAAGCTACATTAGCTAACAAGTCATCTTTCGAATTATTCAATCTAGGAATAGCCTTTATGTTAAAAGAAAAAAACTTGTTCATCAAATTCCATACCTCAGATTGGTAGCTTTTAAGATGCAGAGATAAACAGTGGATATAATTTTTTACCTGTCTAACCACGATTTCTGAATCGCCAAAGACAGTCAAATTTTGAATGTTCATATCTAATGCTTTCATGAGGCATTGCATTAAATCCTCATATTGTACTGTGTTGTTTGTACATTCAAACTCTAACCTACATGCAAACAGAGTTTTGTTACCTGCTGGATCAATGATCACGCAGCCGACACCAGCTCCTTCCTTGGATTTTCACCCGTCAAAGTAAAGAGGACATATTTGATTTTTATTGGGTGCATGAGACCATTGGGTAGAAACTGTTGGTTGCATATATGTCACAATTTAAGACTGTTGCTCCAGGTTAGTGATAGAGGAAGTTTCAGCCATGAAATTGCCAAAAAAGGTATCCATCCCTTGTATTTCGGGTGAATCGGCAGAAGTTGTAAATGGTTCATTGGGATCATTTAAATCTGTCACTGTGAACTTTAGGTAACATTCACGATTTACCTTGATTTTGTTGGGCTTTCCATTCTCGGGCAACCACAAGTGAGACTAGTCTGTCACGGAATAGCCGTGTAGTTGTTCTGACCAGTCTCTCTTAAAAACAAACCATAAACTTCTAGAATATCTACAACAATAATATCAATTACTTGATGAACTTTGGGGTTAGATGATAATCTTATAAGCACATTCCTTAATTCGCCTATAACTTTAACACTAGTTTGATCAAGTTGGATGATATTTAAGGTGGATGGTTCAACTTTTGCATTAATCTTCTGACACATAGACCATGTCATTACATTGGATGACGCTCCTGAATCTACCATACTATTGTGTACGTTCCTGTTAAAGATTTCAAAAGTTAACAAAAATGGAGGTACATTTCTGCGAGTACTAATGGTGGAAGCTTGTTGCTTTTTACTCACAACCTCTAAAACTAATTTATCTACATTTGTTACATTATTTATAGGAAGGTCTCTCTTCTCATGAGGATCAGAATTATTCTTAGCGGGGGCCTTCTGAGGAACTTTTGGGTTATTCTGAAAAACTTTGTTACTGCTTGGATTGTCATTTTTGCTATTCTCTGCGATATTATGTAACATTTTTTGTAGCAGAAACGAGAATTTTAATAATTCATGAACATAAATGTTAGCCCTTAACTTTTTAAGATCTTTAACTAAATCATAATCTAAGCTTGGGTTCACATAATTTTGTTTAGTCTCAGTTGTTTTAGAATATTTTTGGGGCAAGGTCGTAGTGTTTTTAGAAGAAGGCTTGTTTGTTGTCTTACTCCTAGTATTGTAGGGATGTACTGTCTCAAAATTAGCTTGAAAAATGCTATCCAAGAAGTGTCCAAAAATGTTCAGAGAAGATTCATCTTCTTCAACTATCTCTTGTTCAACTACTTCCTTAGGGATCTCAGGGGGCATCAAGTTATCTTGGGCTTCTAGAATCGTTTGAATAGTGAATTGCAGGCTTTCTAGATTCAAGCCTTCAGTATTTGAATTAGATTGGTTGGTCGAAAAAGGCTTCCTAAATGAGGTTTGTAAGGCCCTTTGCTCAAATAAGCTTCTTCAGCCGTCCTTTTCAAATCTATAACTTGATTTGACAGTTTTTGAATGACTTTTTGTAAGTTTTCTAGATCAGAGCTTTCAGGTTGTGTTTTGTTTTGGGCACATCTAGGGAGGATTTCGATTTTCTTTTTGGAAGATGAACTAATCTCTATTTCATTTCTAGTGGTGTCTTTTAAGATAAGGATGTCTTTCTCAATCTAACTGGCCTCTTCGAAGGCCTCTAACAACATGGCTTTCTTGGATCTCTTTACCCAAATGGCTATACTTCGATGTAAGGCTTTTGTATAGTATGCTATAATAAGATTCTCAGCAAGCATCAAATCCATAGGGATTCAGTTCTTTAGTGTTAAGAATCTTTGGTTAAAGTCTTTTATTTTCTCTTTGGGGTTCATTCTTAAACTAGAAAGCTCCATGACTAGAACTTATGGGGACTTGTCGTCTTCAAAATTCTCAAGAAAACATGATTCAAACTTCTCCCATGACACGATGGTTTGGGGTTGTTGGGAAAAGTACCAGGTAGAGGCATTGCCCTCGAAAGTATAGGGGAACAATCTACAGACTACATATTTGTGCTCGACATTACGAAACCTAATGGCTAACATAAACTTTTTGATGTGATCTTCAGTGATCTGTTTAGAGTCTGGGTCAAATTTAGGGAGACACTTCTTTGGATGTTTGGGTAAGGGATGCTAAGGCCTGGGTACAACCACTGCATCTTGGTTGAGCCAAGGTCTGGCAGGATTTTTCTGGTTGGACATTGGTGTGGGCGGTGTCTAAGGCTGGGATGAGGAAGTGCCTTCATCAGAGGATTCTTCTCCCGAAGAAGAAGGGGATGAAGGAGGTGGTGAGGGTGGTATTCCAGATCCTCCTACTGTAGGAGTGAGGATTGGATCTGTAGGGTTTAAAGTGAGGTTAGTGCCTCCAAGTTGTTCTCTGATATCAAAGAAATCTAATGGTTGTTCCAAAGGTCAGTTTGGTTGTCTTAAATGGGTGAAGGCACTATGTGTTCTTATGAGAGATTGGCGGACAATCTCTTGTATGTCACCACCTATAGGATTTGGGGTTACTGGTTCAACTGCGATCTGTAGATTGTCGTTTGATGTGGTTGCTGTTTGAGGGACAATGTTTTCATTTGAATGAATTCTTGTCACTATAGGTGAGTGGGTAGGTGGTGGAGGAGTCTTACAGCCGCCTCGTGCCATTACTAATTTTCAGACCCTCCTTCTAGTGCCATTTGTTGATGGGCGAAATTGACCGCTCGTCAACTGGAGGAGTGAATCCGGTCCATGGTTGTCTAAATAACCCAATCCGTTTGGATTAATCCACTCTGACGGGTTTAGCGGCTCCATTAGCTGATCTAAGTCCTATGAAAAAAGAAAATACAAAACAAAAGAAACTATCTAAAATAAAAAAAGAAAATAGTTGTTGCAAACTATATACAGTCTAAGATATATTCACAGTTTACTAACAAATAAAATAATAGTTCTACTTATTTAATATATATTGTATGGATATAATTAAATCTCTATTGTATGTACAGTATTCACAAAATGCAAATTTTGATTGAAATCTGCAAAATCATATATGAATTGACTTATGACAGTGAAGATGGTGTTTTTTAATTTTTTATAACTTCTAGGAAATGAGATGGTAGTTGTCTATCTAAGAAATCAAAATAACAATATGTACCGTGTATCTAAACTACAAAAAAATATTATATTAATTAAACTATTAAAATGAACTAGCAAATTGACTTGAAATATCATCTCCTATTCGTCCTGTGCATAACATCTATGTTCACTGTTTGATGAGGCCAACCCAAACCATATTTTCCAATACTTCATGTAAACATGAAGCAACAACGCTTTGAATGCTAATGACAGATCAAGTAAGATATGTAGCAACAACAATTTATCATTTGGCAAATGATCATATTAAGATAAATCTGAGTATGACAATTTGTATATAACTGTTCATTGAAAAAAGAGGATCAACCTTCTAATCATCAAATGTAAACAGATTTATTGCTATATATAAAATGAGAGAAATAAAATATGGACACTATTTAAATCCCATCACATCAACCTATAACAAATTATGATATCTAAAGTAGTCAAAATTTCATTACAAATCGAAATGAGAAAAAACTTGAACAAAAATATGATATATTGAAGCTAAAGCCATGCAAATATCCACTTTCATTCAAGTCTGAATAATTACCAATCCATAATTTCTGCTCCTAGGCATTGATGGTATTTGTTTACAAAATAATACAATTATAAAGGCCACAGGATCAAAACATTCCTTGTAAAAATTATCAAAGTTGTTCCAAAAATCGTGGAAATACAATCTCCCAAATTCCCATTTCTATGTAAAACTAACAACCTAATCTAAAACCATGTAAAGAAATAGCATATTCGGAGATGCTACTATCGATCCAATATCCTTCAGAATTCATATGTACCTGTAAATGCACAAGAATACATGATTTCAGATTGCATTTTAGTTGTAAAATCAAAAAAATCAAATTTTAATTACTAGCTACATAATCTCACGATTCTGTAGCTAGTTATTATTATAAATAGAATCGAGTTTTATCCATTCAATCAAAACAAAAATATATGCAATTTGAGGAAACAAACCCTATATGCTAATTCAAAACACAAACAAAATCATTTTAAAATCACTCTTAAAATACCATACCTCGGATTCAGGGATTCGTTTTAATCAACCTATTTTTGAATTGACAATGGCAATGGCCGCCTCTACATTTTTAAAGACAACAGAGCCTGTGGTCTTCTGTCTTTTATCATTATCTTGCAATATGTCATTTTATTTGGTTAGCACATTCACTCGGTCCTCCAAGGACTTGATTCGAGATTGGAGCAAAGGGACGTCTATATAATACCGGTCGAGCCATGACTTACATTCGTTGCACTGTGGTTGAACAGGCTGTGTATTCACATGTGAGGAACTTATTGTTTGACCTGTAGGTTCTCTATCGAGTTTTATCCTAGGGAAGTTGGCATCATCATAAAGTATCTCTCACCTTTTAAGCCTGAAATAGGACAAGTTGAACCAACTTCAACAAGAAAGCGTCCCAACAATCGCCATTCACCTTCAACTGATGAACCATAATAATTTTAATTAAATAGTGGTGGAAGAGGATGGATTTGGATTTCTCCCTTTTGAAGTGCTTAGCCATTTTATATAAACTCCTAAGGAGAAGATATGGCATATTTAAGGGAAAATCTATGAAACTCATGAGCAGTCGTAGGTGGTATAGGAAAACTAGATTGTATCTACCCTCACATGTAACGAACTGCTTAATAATAGCCAAAAAATCATGCCATATAGATTTCAGAGTTGTAACGGGCATACCTTTGTCACAACTGTTAATCTTCCTTGAGGTAAATAGCAGTGGCTAGGGTACTTCGTCAACCTTTGAATTTTTAAACCATCTTTGTCCCTCGGCTGGCAGACCAATGGCTGAGGTAATAAATTCTCATTCAACTCGAGCTGGATGTCCCCAATTTTGGCTCTGCACCCATCGAATGTCAGTGTGAATTGTTTAGCAACTGCCAGGTTGAAACCCTTGAACTTCTCAATAAAAACCCGCCAACCATTCTTCTCTAGGTCCTCTCAAGCGTTATCAAACAACAAAAAAGTTTGGACACCATTGGGTTCAATTCGCACTATAGGAGCCATAGTTAATAGCACAAAATAAACAAGGTATTGGGTGAGAGCGTTTGACAGGGTAGACACAGAACCTTTTTCCTGAAGCTTCCCCAACACAATGCAAAGGCAACTCGAAATGCAAGAGCAGAGCGTTAATGCTAGGCGTGTGAGAACAGTGGAGTAAATTGTAACCATGCAAGAATATCATGTCGAGCTGTACTTGGAACGATGCCTTGGTGTAATGGCACATTTGAATCACAACAGTGCATATCCAAAATAATTTTAATCAACATGTCAAATGAATTATCACATAACCACAATTTGACCCAAAAATTAATGTGTTCAATCAAACCATTGCGTCAAAGATTTTGTAAATCAACACCATATTAATAATAATCAAAATAATAAATGTTTGGTGTTTTGATAAATATATGACTAGTGGTGTGTTTGAGGTCAAAGATTTATAACCATATAAACAAGTAGGTTCATGATAAATCAAATGATCATTTTGATGTAATCAACATGAGTTCCAACTGTGGTTTTTTACGCTTGCAGTTGTGAAAATGAAAACGAAAAGCAGGTATGCAAAAGTGAAAGATAATGGTGTCGTTTAAAAATTTGTGACGAGTAATGAGGGTTCAAAACCTTGTGTAGGCATCTTGTTAAGAAAAAGATAGAGATTAATATGGCTTCCAACACACTTGTATGCTTTCCTTGTACTTGAGTAACCAACAAGTATTCCTTTGTCCACACGAGAGTAAAACTTTCCCATTCTGCCATCTTCTCTTTTGATGTAGCATTTTCTTCCAAAAACTCTGAAGTGCTTCACATTTTCTAGTCTTCCTTTCCATAGCTCGTAGGGATTTTTATCAGTGTTGTTTCAAAGCATTGCTCTGTTTTGAATGGGAACTATTGTATGCACTGCCTGTGTCCAAAAAATATCTGTCAACTTTGAATCCATTATCATTGTTCGAGCCATTTCTTGTACTATCTTGTTCTTTCTTTCAACAACTCCACTCTGTTGAGGTGTCCTAGTGATGGATAATTGCCTTTTTATTCCATGATTGTTGCAGTAGTTGTAACGAACCGCCTCGTTACGACAACCATTCTAGTATACAGGTGCAATTTTTTTTTTTGTGTTGCGGTGTGTGCGTGCGTGTGGAAGTAAAAACATACTTGACTCTATGTCGCCCCTTGACATCCAACAAGACGCGACCACGGTGTTCATTGCAAGAAGACAAAATCATACGACGAGTATCTATAAGCAACTAAGACCATAGGCAAAGGTGCACAACGCAACATTTAACGACAAGTAAAACTGACGGCTAAATACGACTGACTACTCGCCCGTCCTACCCTGCAAGGTTAGGACCTCCAAGACACATAAGAAACGCTCAAGTCCGGTTTCCCATCGTCTTTAACCATTTAAGGTCTCAGGGATGGCGACTGTTCTGAGGAACATGGAGGTGTCTACATCCCGCCCGACACAAGCAGATCAAGCAAACAACTGAATAAAATCAAGTACGACATGATTAAGAAGTACGATTGCGCCCCTTACGAAGGCGCAGGTCAAGGAACTGACAACGAACACTTAAAATTAAATACCAGGCAGTGTCTAGGACTCATCCGTGATTGATTACCAGCCAAAATCTCCATAATATCTTCACATGCTTCCCAATTTATTACCCTACTTTACATGGTCCGTGCAAGGGTTAATATTGCGCTTCAACATCATCCATAGCATTCTAACTTAAACCAATATTAACATTTTGATTGAACGAGTATTAACATTTCAGCTAACCAGTAATCACAATGCGCTTAACATCCTCAATAACACTCCAACTTAAACCAATATTAACATTTCAATTGAACGAGTATTAACATTGCAACTAACAAGAATTAACATTGCGCTCAACAAGTATTCACAATGCGCTTGAAAACAACATCCTTGTTAGAAAAAGGAAATGGATAAAATAGCCCTGTTTAAATGCCACATATTCTCGAATAATAAGAGATGACATTAATAGTGATGTTAAAATGAGAAGGGTGACAATTATTTAACAAGTCAAAAGATATCAATCTTGCCGTATCTAGAAGTACCCAACAACATGTCAATAATAAAACAACCTACCTTAAAAGAACATTTAAGGGAACATTCAAGATCATAACAATATTAAGTTATCTGGAAGAGTTACCTCCTATCCATTTGCTTAAGGGTCCTTAAGTTTAACATAGCATATCAGTAGTGCGAACCTAACAATATTTAATGACTCGTTGATGAACATAATAGGAACATAACAACATTTAAGAACATTTAAAGGAAAGGAACGATAATTTAAGATGGCATTATAATTAGAGAGGCTCTTATATGGACATAGTCTCATGAGTCTAGGTATCCCAATTTGAAATGTACATTACAACATTTTTTTTTTATTTTTTTTATTTTTTATTTTTTATTTTTTTTTCGGGCAACCGTGTAATATAATAAATAAAAGGGATGACCAATACAAATATCCACCTTGCAATGATATTTCATTAAGCTGACCATCAACATTAAATATAACCAAAATTAAACGGCATTTAGCAAAAATATTCCACTACCGGGAACAACAATGTGGCTATAAGAATTATTACATGAATGTACAATGTACTTCATAAGGTAAATAAGGACATTCTATACTATAATAAACTCTAATGCGACCAAGCGCAACTACATGCTATCGATGTTGTCGGCGATTAATTAAGTTAAAAGGCAACTATGGGTAAGGCGACAATTATATTCCAAGCATTCGACAAATTTTAATCTTGACATTATGCATCATACAACAGGAACGCATTTATATAGAAGGGTTATATTTATTTATTGTTTTTATTCTTTTGGGATGACAAGGACTAAATTCGCTAAATAACAGTAGCTTTGCAATTGATAATTATCACCATAGTTAGGTAACCCTTACTCGGACCGGCAAGATAGCTTCCGAGTTGAAATTGGCAGAATGTACTACGCAATTCAATGGCAATAAAAAAAAAGGGGCAATAATGAAAAAACGACGAGTATCCACCACCAGTAATTAAATACGGCAATTAACTAAATCAATTTAAGGCAATGGCTACACAATACCTAAATAAAGCAAGGGCAATAACAGCCTTACCTCTAAAAGGTCATAACCCAGCCGTGAGCTGTCCCCAACACTCCAGCATCTCGCTGTCAATACCTTATCGCCAGCATTGCCATAATAACTAAACTCTAATTCTCGGCACACAGAAAACTTATGGATTACTTTACGTACCTACCTCCCACCCCAGTAATCAAACAGTAAGACGCCAAAGGTGAGCTCCGACCAGAATCCTCGCTACCCCAACTGTCAACAGCAACTAAAAGACCTCACGATTTAATCCAGTGGCTTTCGCTACTGAATAAAATCTTGACACTACCGCTACAAATCAGGACCCCTTTAATTTAATAACTGCTCCCTTACACTGTACCCCTATCCGTGCATCAAGGCGACAGGATATACAGAACCACCGTTACCCAGTATTCTTCGATGTCCATAACTGGCGGCCCTACCCTGCAAGGCTATATTAACTACCCACCCACGCTACAGGACTTAAAATATGGAACCCTAGCCACGCTCTCATGCATCACCTCAGCTGGTGGCAGTCATCGGCATGGGGCCTCAATATTCGTTCCAGAATCCTGAAATGGAATCAGCTAAATCCTTCCGTTCTAAGTTAAGTCGTGCAGCGATAACTGAGTGAGTAAAATAAATAAAAATAAAAGAGACCTCCTCGACCGACTGAACTGGAAGAATGCAGCAGGTGAAGGTTGGTGCGCAAAGATGCGATCCAGCTAAAAGACTAAGTCACTAACCTGACTAGCATACAAGGAGCAGAAACATGACTATTACTGTAACCATGCATGTCACAAAATCCAACGAAGGGCCACACCAGTCCAAATGAGCGCAACAATCGCAACTAGAGGCAGTACGATTCACAGGCACGCAGTAAATTGACACGAAATTGACACGCAGAAAGGTAACACGAAATACAGTCACGACATAAAGGAAAACGAAATTGCAGCAGTAAGGGATACGAATGCCCAATAGATTTTTAAGACGTCCCTGGACAATGGACAGAACAACTACCATTTCAGATAAATTCCCGAGGGCAAGGATGACTCATGCGGACAAATCCGGCAAGCACAGACAGCAATTTCAGACCAATAAGCCCTTAACTTGCAGAACCCAACGCCCAGGTATTTCCAGTCAACACAGATCATTTAAAACATTTAACGCAGGTCAAACGAGAGCAGAACATGACACATCGCCCATGGTAATCAAGAGAATGCCCAATAATTACAATCAAAATCAGAAACCCAAAGGCCCACGATTTCACCCAACCAGAAATTCAGAACTACGATGCAGAATCAATCCCACCTATTGGCCGAACGAGGGGTTAGCAGGACATCAAATCATTTAACACTAGAATATATAAGTGAATTTATCAGAACGAGCCCTCCTCTTTTTATTTTTTATTTTTAGCATGACATAAGAACCATTTTACCTCTAACCATTCATAACAAATTAGCCAGAATTAATCGTACCTTGGCCACTCGCCCGCGTCTAAAGATGTCCAGCACTCCATGTCGCAATCCGCGCTCCTTGCCCTGTCCCGCGCTCCCGCTTGCCAACCGTGGAACGCTGACCGGTACCTCCCAGCCAAACACGAGGAGTACTCTGCTTCCTCCTTCGCCCCCCCGAGCCGCAAAGGGGCCACACAAGAACCAGGAAATCGCTAGCGTCTCAGCTCTCCTCAACGGCTGAGCTACCACTCAAATCACAGCTGAGCTACACCCAACTCCACACAAGAAAATCCGTCAAACCACAATTCGGCAGCGTAACATTACGCTAACCGTTCCTCCCCTCTTCATTGCTTTCCCTTTCTTTTATAGCCAAAAGAGACTCACCTACTTTCTTAATTAGTAATTAATTACTTTTTAATGAAAATCCTCTTGAACAATCTCCATCGTCCAAGTGTCGCTCATCCCTAGGGTTCTCCAATAATTAATTTCTGTTTATTAATTAAAATCTAAATTTCCCTCACACCCCCATCAATTGCTCCTTAAATTTCTCCTAGGGTTCCTAGATCCCCTCTTGCTTTTATTTTCTTTCCTAAAATGATGCTTCTGAAATTTAGTAAGTACTTAAATAAAGATTCTTTTTAGCTTTTTCCCCAATGTCTCCTACTTTCCCATTTTTATAAGTTCCTTAATTTATTTCATTTCAAAACTTTTTCTTTTATTCTCCCCTTTCCATTTTCATTATTAATTCCCTTGTTGTTAAACCCCCAAATGATAAAAGCACTTAACATTCTTTTCAATATATATAGGCAAACATTTTTATTTTATTAATTAATTATTTATTTATTTAAATCATAGTTTTTAATACTCCCTTCTTTAAAAGTTTAAGTCTCTTTTATAATTTAGACGCCACAGGTTTTTACTTAAATTAACTCCCTTATTACTCTTACCCCTATTACCTTTTTAGAAGACTTTAATTTACTCTTAGGCGGGTGTTAGTTTACGCCCTAGGTTCACTTTTAGAGGATCCTTTCTTAGGGCCAATCTAAATTATCTTAGGGATGTTTTATTCTAGGTTTGATTTGAACAGGGAGACAAATTAAGTAGGGGGTCGTTTTAAGAATTATCATGTGCTAAGGTCTCAAGGTCGTCTAGGCGGTCTCATCATCATCATCAAAGCGACGTGCCCT
>ML781206.1:359593-372156 GCA_009831015.1 Picea engelmannii | reverse complement strand
TCTTATGAAAAATGACTTAACAAATCATTTAAAACTTGAACCACTCAAGTTGAATGGGTTTTGAGACCTGGGTGTGCATTTTTGTGTAGATTGGCATGCATTTTGCACCAAGGAAAAATTTACACCAACAAAAAAAATTCCCTGTTTTTCCGAGAAGACATTTTTCGGCCTTTTTGCAGGAAAAAGGGTTTTAAGTTTCAAATTGGACAAACGTGGGTATATAAAAGGTCATGAATATTCGTGAATCGAAATCATCATTATTGAAGTGAAATTATTAACATGTTTGTACAACTCAAATAATCAATTTACTTAAAACTCAAACTTAAAACTCAAATAATTGTACAAACATGTTAGTCAATTTACTCCTAATTTACAACTCAAATATTAAATTATGGAGGATTATCCAGCTTTGGGCCTACACTTTCCTATAGCCATCTTTAACAAATTGGCCCTTTGATTTTACAAGGGAGTGTTTAGGCTTTATTCATGTCAAGTAGATTTTTTTTTGGAACTGCCAATATATGGCTATTTGAAGGTGTAAATTCACAAATTACAACTTCTTCAAGTTGAACCACTCAATTTGGGTCAATATTGAGACAAGGAGGGGCATTTTTCTCCAAGGCAGTTTTGACTCCATATTTACATGAAATCTTAAATCTAGATACTTGAAATCAACCTTTTCTATTATAACATTTCACATTAGATGATATAGGTAAATATAACATATAAATATATCCATCATAGAACTTATAAGATGATTTTAGGTGCTACAAGGAATCTTGGTCGTGGATTTTAATTTCATCACTTAGTATTGTTTTGACCTTCCAATTTGCAAGGAAAACTTTGCCTCTTTTTCACACTAACCATTTTTAAAATTGCAATTGAAAAATTAAGAACATGATCAAGTCTAATATGATAAAACACACCCCCAACAACTTGCATGACTCAAATATACAGTATAATAAAACCTTGGCTTACTTTTTACAAACGAGTTGTGCATTTCTATGGTTTTACTAGGCATTTGTTGCCTACATTTTCACAACATAGTCTTTTATGACTGCAAACACAAAAATAAGCATACATTCTTATGTAACATGTCTTAGAAAATAATTTACATTTTGAAACACTCAAATTGAATGAGTTTCTAGACACGAGGGTGCATTTAAGTGTAGCCTAGCATGCAATTTGCACCAAGTAAAAATTTACCCTTTTTGGTCTACAAAACAAATTTTTGTATTTTCCACAAAAAAGGGTTTTAAGTTTCCAATTGCACAAACTGTTGGATTACTGGGAGGGGGGGGGTGAATCAGTAATAGAGTAATTATAATCATTTTTCTTCAAATAATTCAAGTGTTATATCAATGTATAATTATTATCCAATAATGAGCAATAAGAAATGAACAATCACACACATACACAATACACTAGTGTTTTACATGGAAATCCAAATCAGGAGAAAACGACATATTATTTTTTCTTATATGTCTTGAAGAATTACATTCATTGGAAGCACCAACTTCATTTGTTTTCCAACTGCAACTGGAAGGAGGCTCCAACCCCCTAGTTTCTCAGGCTACAACGTGATGGAAGCTCCAACTTCCCAATTCTCTGGCTACAACCAAAAGGAGGCTACAAACCCCTATGTTCTTTGGCTACAACTGGAAGGTGGCTACAACCACCTGTCATTTCCCCGTCCAACTACCTTGAAGTATAAGTAGCATGATGGAACCACTCTCACACTATCACTATGAGATATATCGTTGTAAACGTGTACCAATAAAAATGAACCATGCATAAACCACACATCAACCTGTACCTCAACTTGTAATGAACATGTACCGTAAACAAGTGCATCAACCATGCACCAACTTGTACCATAAACAAGTGCATTAACCATGCAACAACCTGTACCAAACAATATGTAATCGACTTGCACCATAAACAAGTGAAACCAACCATGTACCAAGTATGTACCAATCATGTGTCAACTACTCATCAACTATGTCTCATCAATATGTACCAACATCAACAACTATACACCTCATGTATGTGCCAACTCATCAACTACTTGTCTCAACCATGTACCCAACTTGTACCTCAACCAAAATCCCTAATCAATTTCATCATCCAAATATGATTTATAACTCTGTAATAGACCTGGTGTATATGATCACATACCTACAAACCTTCCTTAACTTTAAACAACAAGAGACTAGCATTTACATCAAACTTTTCTTTAGTCTCACATGAGTAGTTTTGGATTAGTCAACAACCCTAACTTGAAATAATAATAAATTTGTACCTGTAATGAATAAATATATGAAACTGATATACAATGTTCTTCTGTGTGTTTTATGAAATTCCTCTAGGTTTCACTACTTGGAACCTCACAAAAAAGTAGTTATAGCACAAATGGGATACTTTGTTGAATTCTGGCTTAGTCTAGAAAGCGACCTTTTAGAGAGTTTCCCGCACAAAATATTTGTTGAATCAATCTAAACCTGTTACACAAAATACTAAATAATGTACTCTAAAAAACAAATTTTTTCTTACTTTATTTGGATCTGTTATGAAGAAGTTACGATGTTTTTTCCTGAAACACATGTTTTTGTCTAGTTTCAGGACTAGCCACAAACCATATTTTCCACAGAGTGTAACTCCAAAAATACAACGACCCAGAAGCTGAATTTTTTACCACAGATAATTGGATATGTTTCATCAATGGGATAGAAATTTCACGGTCTAAAACATTCTATAAAAAAAAAGTTATTGCGAAAATGGTGAGATGACCTGTAAATAACATACCTTAGAAAGCATCATCAAAATAATTTATCCTTCCTTGAATTTCGACCTTCTTTTATTCACCTTCCCTCAGAAATTCATCTTAGATATCCTTTGGTTACCTCAAACACCTATAGGTATTCAATATGCTCAAGGGTATCTAAAACAAGATAGCCTTGCCTCTTATTTATACTCTCCAAGTAGCTTCCTTAAAAACATCTTCTAGGTCACTTTGCCCACTTTCCTTATTTTAGGGTTAACCCATTTCTAATTTCTCCATTAAATTTATTATTTAAGTAATTTGTTTCTATTCACTTTGATTTATAGTACACTCATCAATTCACTTTATTATTTACCTTCTAAAATCTCTTAAACCTCTTTGACTACTTTGACATTTTGGGGCTTCTAGATGACATAAGAGGGTCCTCCAACTTCATAAGGCCATAACTCTCAAACCGTGAGGATTTATCTGACGTTCCACATACCACCAAAAATGGAATGACATGTACCATCCATATAGAATAGTATTACCTGTAAATATATCAAAACGCATACCATTATCCATCAAACAAACTTGGGTCCAACTCCCAAACTTGTGTTCTCCAACTTCTCATGGCCATAACTCTCTAACCATGAGCAGGGATGATTTTAAGGATGGAAATTTATTTTAAAATGTAGAAACCTTGGCGAATCTTATTAATCCTTAATATGCCAACTACAAAAATTTTTGCAATATTTTTGTAAAAATATTCAAATTTCTAAGGATTTTATATATTTTTTATAAAATTTTGGCAATTTTTAATGTAAAATAATTTTATCCTATAGAATTTGGGCGAATCATTTCTAAAATAGTGAATCTCATTTTTGGAAAAACCATGGAAAATTAGCCCATGAGAAAAATTTAGCCCCTAAAATCATCCATGACCATGAGGAGTTATGTGACGTTCCAAATACCACCAGAAATGGAATGACAAGAAATATCCATATAGAATAGTTTCAATGACAAATCCACGGACCTTAATCTCATTATTCCACAAATAAGCATGGTTTCTCTAACCATACTTCTAAGATAACTCAATCCAAAAAGTGTCTTACCGTGAGGAATTTAACCATAAGGGGACCACTTTGGACTTCATCCATTTCTACCTATTATAAACCATGACAATAAAATAACAAGTCATATTTACATCAAACAATATTGGGTCCATTATCCAACCTTTGTTCTCCAGGTATTTCTTCAAGGGTTGACATCAATGACAACCAACCTTAATCAACAATCTCCCCCTTTTTCATTGATGGAAACACTCTGATCCAATACTAAAATCATATCACTCATGCTCCCCTTGGAATCATTCCTCTATCCTCTGCATCAGATAAATCTCTCCCTCTTTATCATCAATGGAAAAGGCATCTTTCCATCCGGGGTTTCTCCTCCTGACTGAACTATCTTCTTATGGTGTTTCCTCATGTACATCTAATACATATAAGATAAGAATTCAAAAGTATTCATTTTGGAGTAGATATAACTCTAAGTCATTGGTGAAGATACTCAAAGGATTCCCGTGGAAGTGGTTTTGTAAATATGTTTGCCACTTGTTCTTTTGTGCCCACATACTCAACTCTGATATACTTGATTGGAATGTGCTTCGTCTTGGAGTGCATCACCAGATTATTTGAGATATTGATAGCTCTTGTATTATCACAAAAGATTGGAATGGGATCATCATACTCAACTTATATATCTATCAGAGTTTGTTTCATCCAAAGAACCCATGTACAACATGATGTTGTTGCAATGTACTATGCTTCGTTTGTAGATAAGGATATTGATGATTGTTTCTTGCTTAGACATGATACTAAACACTCACCCAAGTAGAATTTTGCTCCACTGGTGCTTCGCTGGTCATCAATACAATCTCCCCAATCTGAATCTATGTAGGAAATAAGTGATAGATATTTTCCTTTTGGATACCATAATCCAAACTCTTTTGTTCCTTTGAGATATTTGAAAATCCTCTTTACTGTTAATACATGTGATTCCTTTGGTGCTACTTGAAATCGTGCCACCTATCCAACTGCTTGCATTACATTTGGTCTGGATGTTGTCACATATAGTAGGATTCCAATAATTTACCTGTATTGCCTCTGATCTGTAGACTTCGAATCATCATCTTTTCTCAACTTGCATCTAGTTTGCATGGGAGTGATATTGGTTTGCAATATTCCATACCAAACCTTTTTAGCATTTCTCTGATATACTTGGTTTGAGAAATAAAAATTAATTGGTTTCTTTGGTGTATCTAAAGTCCCAGAAAGAAGGATAGTTGTCCAAGTAATGACATTTCAAATTCATTATGCATATATTTTGAAAAATTGTGGCTTAACCTGTCATCATCACTACCAAAAATAATATCATCAACATAAACTTCAATTAATAAAATATTACCTTGACTTACCTTTATGTAGAGGTTGTTGCCTACACTTCCTTTTATGAACCTTGCCTAATGCATATACTTATCCAGTCTAGAGTACCATGCTCTAGGAGCCTGTTTTAAACCATACAAGGCCTTATTTAATTTACACACATAATTTGTGTTTTCTGACAACTGAAATTCTTTTGGTTGTTCTATGTAGACTTCTTCTTCAAGTTCCCCATTCAGAAAAGATGATTTTATGTCCATTTGATACATTTTAATATTTTTGGAGCATGCATAAGCTAAAAGAAAACAGATTGATTCCATTCCGACAACTAGGGAAAATGTCTCTTGAAAGTCAATTCCTTCAACCTATGCATATCCTTTACATTCCAATATAGATTTGTTCCTTGTAACCTGTCCATCTTCATTCAATGTATTTTTGAAGACCCACTTTATGTCGATCACGTTCTTATTCTTTGGTCTTGGAACCAGTTCCCAAGTGTCAATTTTCTCTATTTGATCCAATTCTTCATTCATGGATTTATGCCAAGATTCATCCTTGTTGTCTTCTTCAAAACAGTTTGGTTCAATTGTAGATAAGAGTTATAGGTGTGTTTATTCTGGTGAACATATTCTTCTTCTAGTCTCAACTCCTGCATCTTTGTGTTCGATAATCTAATCTGAAAGATGATCCTTCTGTACTCATTTACTGGATGTCTTTGGAGACACTTGTTGAAATTTCTATTCTACTTCTGTTGGATTCTCTTTATCTTCCTCTTCTACTTCTTTTTCATCTTTTGCTTCTTCTTCTAAGGGTTGTTTCATTGATTCATTTTCTTCCTTTGATTATGGTCTTCCTGTTTCATCAACTGTTACGTTGATTCTTTCCACAACTTTGTTCAATCCTAGATTGTAACACTTGTATGTTTTCCTTGTACTTGAGTAACCAACAAGTACGTCCTTTTCCACACGAGAGTCAAACTTTCCCATTCCACCATCTTCTCTTTTGATATAACATTTTCTTCCAAAAACTCTAAAGTGATTTACATTTGTTTGTCTTCTTTTCCATAGTTCATAAGGAGTTTTGTCAGTGTTATTTCTAGGAATTACTTTGTTTTGAATCTAAATTGTTGTATGCACTGCCTGTGTCCAAAAAATATCTGTCAATTTCGAATCCATTAACATTGTTCGATCCATTTCTTGTATTGTCCTGTTATTTCTTTCAACAACTCCATTCTATTAAGATGTCCTTGCAACGGAGAATTACCTTTTTATTCCATGATTGTTGCAGTAGTCCATAAATTCCATTGAGGTGAACTCTCCTCCATTATCAGATCTCAAGCATTTGATTTTTGAATCCATTTCATTTTCAACCATTTCCTTGTAGATCTTTAAGGTTTCAAAATATTCTTACTTATTATTGAGAAAGAAAACTGCAATCATTCTTGTATAATCATCAACTAATAACATGAAGTATTTCTAACCTTTTAAGCCCTTTGTTTTAGTTGGTCCAACTAGATCAGCATGCACAATTTTCAGTGGTCTTGTCATTGAATATTCCTTTGATTTAAACCTGGTCTTTCTTTGCTTTCCTTGTTGACAATGCTTGCATAAAGTGTTGGTTGGTTTCGTGATCTGGGGCATTTCTCTGACTTCTTTTATTTTGTTGACTTTGAAAATGTTATCGAAATGTATGTTCACCATTCTGTTGTGCCATATCCAACTTTCATCTTCCTTTCCTAGACAACACTTTTCATTTACAATTTCACTTAACACATATATGTTGCTTGAAGTTCTTGCAGTTGTAGCAACCAATTTCCCTGAACCTTCTTTTCTTATCTCACACTTTTGTGAAGCGAAAGTAACTTTATGAACTTGGTCACACATTTGATTCACACTTAGAATATTATGTTTCATACATTCTACTAGTAGAACATTTTCTTCCTTTTCATTCTTGTTCACAATTCAGAATGTGCCTTTTCCAATGATTTTGGCTGAATCATCATTTCTGAAAGAGACTGATCCATCTCTTTCCTTTTGTAATGTAAGAAAATTGTCTCTATCACCTGTCATATGTTTTGAACATCCACTATCAACATACCAACTATGTTTCTTTTGCTTAGTTGGTAGAGAAATTGTACATTCTTCATTGCTATATTGATCTTTCTTTCTTATCCATGTCATTTTATGAGGTTCTTGTCTGTGACTGTTGTTATTATGTTGAAGTTCTTTAGGAAGGAATTTCATTCTGCAATATTTGGCCAGGTGTTCAAAATTTTTACATTTGTAACATTCCACTTTAGTGCTCAAAGATTCAAACCTATTGTAACTTATTCTTTGTGTTTCACTAGGTCTTCTGGAATAACCCCTTTGTGTATGACTCTCAAAGTTTTTATTGTTCCTATTGTTAGCTCTACAATTCACATCTTTATTTCCAAAATTATTACATGCATAACATAAACCAAAAAATATAGTTTGATACCTGGGATTTGAATATCTTTTGAAAGGCGGTGCTCTTATGAATTCTTGTTCTTCTTGAGGCCTATCTGTCTGTTGTTGATTCTGAAATCCTAATCTTCTCAGTGGAGCAATGTCCCTATAATCTTCCTTGTATATCTTCCTATCCCCTTTGATTGTTTCTACATAATGTTTTGGATATATTTATTGCTCTGTTGTTTTGGAGCTTGATCCCTTTTCCATCTGATTGTATCCAAGTCCGGACTTCTCAAGATGATATTTTTGACTACTGATAATGTCATTTAGAAATTTTGAGCTATTCTGCATATTTTTCTTTTGAATATCCTTTCTTAGTGCGACAATCTCTACTTCCATGTTTCAAATGATCCTGTCCTTTTATTCTAGATTTTCTTTGAGTGCTTCATCAATTCTTCTATCTTCTTCTATTTGAAACTTCAATTTTGTGATCATTTGTTTTAGTTATCAAGTATCCTTTTCCTTGTCTAGTTATGCTTGTAGTTTATTGTTTTTCTTCTTTTCTCCTTTAATAACTTCTATGGAACACATTAATTCTTCTCGATATCCAACTTCTGCTTCTTCAATTTCTTCTTTGACTTCTTCATATTCTTCTTCGGCTTCTTCATATTCTTCTTCGGAGTCTTCTTTGTTAGAGTATTTTACTACCATGAATAGAACTCTTACTGTCTCAGTGTCACTGACTTCATCTTCATCTGATGATGAGATGTCTTCTTTGGTGCATAAGTTTTTCTTAAAAACTTTCTTTGAAGTTCTTTTTCCTTTATATGTGTGTTTTCCTTTTGAGTAACCTTCATCATTTCTCTTTTTCTTATGAGGACATTTGTTAGCAAAATGGCCAATACCATCACAATTAAAACAAATTAAAGGAATCTTACCTCTATACCTACCATCGGTTCCCTTCTTCAATCTTTTGATGAAGTTGGCCACTTCTTCATCATTTTTCGAGATGTCACTACTGCTGCTATATTATTCTTGTTCCTTTTTCTTTTTCTTTGATATTTTAGATGCTCTGAAGGCTGCTTCTTTTACATCTGGATTTTCATGTTCAAATCTCATTTCATATGCTGTGAAGATTCCATGCAGTTCATCCATGCTTATTAAGTTTAGATATGATCTTTCTTCTAGTGTTGATATCTTAGGGTTAAATATCATAGGAAGAGATCTTAGTACCTTTTGAACAATGACAGATTCTTCAATTTCTTCTCCCAATCCTATGATTGCATTCATTGTTTCATCGACTCGTAAGAAGTAGACTACAATATTCTCATCTTCCTTCTTTTTTAGTTGTTCAAACTGACCTATGTAAGTTTGAATCTTTGCTTCTTTGAATTTTGTATCTCCTTCATAAATATTTCAAAGCTTGTCCAAAATTTCTTTAGCGTATTTACATTGTGCAACTTTGGTGAATACTTTATCACTGAGACTATTCAAAAGTGCATTTTTGGCTTTGGAATTATTCTCACCGAGTTTCACTACTTTTTCATTTGTAGGTGGAACTGTTGGTGTTTTGTATCCATCTAAAATTGATTACCAAACTTAAAATACCTGTGCCTGTATATACATTTTCATCTTTATGCTTCAAAAAACATACTTTTATCCATCAAACTGTGGTATTCTATTTTTATACAAGTTGGTACTCTCCATGATCTACCTTTCAGTGGTTAAATTGATTTCTAAAGGAACCTTCTTTGATACCAATTGTTAGATTTCTAAGAGGAGGGGTGAATCAGTAATAGCATAATTATAATCATTTTTCTTTAAATAATCCAAGTGTTATATCAATGTAGAATTATTATCCAATAATAAGAAATAAGAAATGAACAATCACACACATACATAGTACACCAGTGTTTTACGTGGAAACCCAAATCAAGAGAAAACCATGGAATGTTTTTTCTTATATGTCTTGAAGAATTACATTGATTGGAAGCACAAACTTCATTTGTTTTCCAGCTACAACTAGAAGGAGGCTCCAACCCCCTAGTTTTCGAGGCTACAACCTCAAGGAAGCTCCAACTTCCCAATTCTCTGGCTACAAACCCCTATGTTCTTCAGCTACAACCAGAAGGTGGCTACCACCACCTTTCCTTGCCCCATCCAACCACCCTGAAGTACAATTATAATGATGGAACCATTGTCACACTATCACTATGAGATATACTATTGTAAACCTGTACCAATAAACCTGAACCATGCATCAACCTGTACCATAAACAAGTGCATCAACCATGTACCAACCTGTACCAAACAATTTGTAATAGACCTCTACCATAAACAAGTGAAACCAACCATGTACCAAGTATGTAACAATCATGTTTCAACTACTCATCAACTATGAATCATCAATATGTACCAACATCATCAACTATACACCTCATGTATGTGCCAACTCATCAACTACTTGTCTCAACCATCTACCCAACTTGTACCTCAACCAAAAGAATTCATCAATTTCACACTCCAAATATGATTTATAACTCTGTAATAGACCTGGTGTATATGATCAAATACCTCCAAACCTTCCTTAACTTTAAACAACAAGAGACTAGCATTTACATCAAACTTTTCTTTAGTCTCACATGACTAGTTTTTGATTAGTCAACAACCCTAACTTGAAATAATCATAGATTTGTACCTGTAATGCTTAAAGATCTGAAACTGATACAAACTATTATTCAGTGTGTTTTATGAAATTCATCCAAGTTTCACTACTTGAAACCTCTAAGAAAATTAGCTATATAAAAAATGGCATACCTTGCTGAATTTTGGCTTATTCTAGAGAGCTACCTTGTAGAGAGTGCCCCGAACGGAATATTTGTTGAATCGATATGAAACTATTAAAAAAAATACTAAATAATTTACTCTAACCAACACATTTGGTCTTACTAAATTTGGATCTGTTATGAATAAGTTATGACACTTGTACCCAAAATACATGTTTTTGACTAGTTTTAGGACTAGCCACAAACCCTATTTTCCACGGAGTGTAACTCCAAAAATACAATGACCCAAAAGATGAATTTTTTACCATATATAATTGGATATGTTTCCTCAAGGGAATCACAATTTCACAGTTTGAATCATTCTATAAAAAGATTTATTGCGAAAATGATGAGATGACCTGTAAATAACATACCTTAGAAAGCATCATCAAAATAATTTATTCTTCCTTGAATTTCGGCCTTCTTTTCTTCACCTTCCCTTAGAAATTTGTCTTAGATATCCTTTGGTTACCTAATACACCTATAGGTATTCAATATTCTCAAGTGTATCTAAAATGAGATATCATTGCCTCTTATTTATACTCTCCAAGTAGCTTCCTTAAAAACATCTTCTAGGTCACTTTGCCCACTTTCCTTATTTTAGGGTTAGCCCACTTCTAATTTCTCCATTAAATTTATTATTTAAATAATTTATTTTCTATTCACTTTGAATTATAGTACACTCATCAATTAACTTTATTATTTATGTTCTAAAATCTCTTAAACCACTTTGACTACTTTGACCTTTTGGGGCTTCTAGATGACATAAAAGGGTCCTCCAACTTCGTAAGGGCATAACTCTCAAACCATGAGGAGTTATGTGATGTTCCACATACCACCAGAAATGGAATGACATGTACCATACATATAGAATAGTATTATCTAAAAATAGATCAAAACTCATACAATTATATATCAAACAATCTTGAGTCCATTACCCAAACCTGGGTTCTCCAACTTCTCATGGCCATAACTCTCTAACCGTGAGGAGTTATGTGACGTTCCAAATACCACCGAAAATGGAATGAAAAGAAATATCCATATAGGATAGTTTCAATGAAAAATTTACTGACCTTAATCTCATTAGTCCGCAAATAATCAAGGGTTCTCAAACCATACTTCTAGGATAACTCAATCCGCAAAGTGTCCAAAGTGGTAAGGGGACCACTTTGGAGTTCATCCATTTCTACTTATTATCAACCATGATAAGAAAATAACAAGTCATATTTGCATCAAACAATCTTGGGTCCATTACCCAAGCTTTGTGCTATAGGGCTTTCTTCAAGGGTTGAAATCAATGACAACCAACCTTATGTGAGAACCCCTTCCTCGTTGCATCAACAAGTCTGTTAACAGGTGAAAAATCTTTTTTTTGTTTTGTTTAAGGTGTGCACACGCATGCAGAAGAACCGACACTCTGGACTCTATGTCGCCACTCGACACAATCAGACCCCGCACATGGAAGGTGTACCCATCCAGTACCACCTAAAATTTAAGAACAACACCCTTTCTTTACGAGCTCAATTAATTCTATTGAACTTAATTCAAGAACAAGTCAACGTATAAGTTCGTCCTTAACCAAAACATTCAATTCGTTACCAAGGACAATAAATGCATTAAATTTATACCACCTTGACCTTTCACATTTACAGGCACCTTCATCAACGAGGACCTCCATAAATACAGCTTCATTAACTTTTCCTAAAGACCTCACTGAGGTACATCTTAAAATCAAAAACCTAACAATAATCCCTTCCATTGAAACTACCTGATTCTTACCACATTGCCATAACTTGAATGCTAGTTTTATTACGAGTATAATGCAATTTATTTAATAGCCATCCCAATTAATGCCTTCCATTACCAAGCTACTTAAATTGTTAGTACATTCCCATTTACTAACCCCAATAAGTGTGGTGCTTAGTTTTCGGGCCTTACATTTAGGTCATTAGTCACCATAAATCCCATAGCATAAGATAAAGTGCAAGGTCATTCCCTTTTAATACCCTAGTTGCAATTAATAAAACATAGCCACCCTATCTATAGGTTATCCAACTCTAACCTTACATTCCCTTGTATGTTCCAATGACCGTACCCTTACCCAACC
>ML781206.1:329778-346977 GCA_009831015.1 Picea engelmannii | reverse complement strand
TTAACCCTCATCCGGTTATTTCGTTACAGCCCGCCTATCATTCAACGCAACATAACACAGGGAGCAGAGACACACGCGTTTATCCCAGCCTGGGTACCAACACCAGTTTAGAATTATCTGTTCTCTTTTTATTCTTAATTTATTTGCTGCTGAAAGCAAAAATTTTCCGGCAAGTAGTCATCCCTCTGCGATGCCAGGGTATCCACACCATGCATCATTTCAAGTAAAAATGATATTACTCAATAGTTATCGCTCGAATGGTAATAAAAGGTATCCCTCCGCGCACAACGTAGACAGAGGTAAAAGGATAAGGCACAGTAGGAGGATGCGCAGTAAGTAAAACACCCACCAAGAAGGATTTCGCCCACAGAGTAAAAATAAATAAAATGCCTGCAGTCAAGACAAATTCCAGAACCATGAATCATGAATGTTTACACAGTCCTACATAATAAATCAATTACACACGCCAGACAAGGAATAACCCTTTTTTTACACAGTCCAGGGTTAGAACATTAATTATTTTACTCAGTGTAGATTCGCATAAGAACGCTGTCAACGTAAAAACGTGAAGCATAGCAGGAGAGCACATCAACAAAGGGTTATGAAATGCCCTCCTAGATTTTATCATCCAAGGCATGAAGACAAATTACCAAGGTAAAAACGTACAAGAAAAAGGGAGGCAGCGCCTTTAACATTCCTTAATACACAGTCACAATTACAATTGCCGGAGTAAATAGCTTGCATTCTACACTACCAAATAGAAGCCATACCATTGCCTAACGCTTGCCGCAATGACTCCAGTGCTCCTACCGCACCTGCTCCTGCTTGCCGACCTCAATGAGCTCACTGGTACCTCCCAGCCAAATGCTAGGGGTACTCTTCTTCCCCCTCAGCCCCCCGAGCCGCAAAGGGGCCACACACAATCAAAGAGTCACTAGCACCTCAGCTCGCCTCCAAGGCTGAGCTACCACTCAAATGTGTGCTGAGGTTTCCCAACTCCTACCAGAAAATCTGTCAGTCTGTCCTTTCTTAGCATAGCAATCCAATCTCAGCAAAAAGCCCTTTCTTTTCCTCTCTCCCATCCCTTTATCCCCTCAAACCCTAATTCTCTTTTTCCCCCTTAGGTTTTCCCCCTCTTTTCCCTTTTTGACTTTCCTCATTTTCTTTTTTTGTTTAATTCGTTTGTAAATTTCATTTTGATTTTTATTTTTATTTTTAAAAAACAAGGGCATGTGGGCTCATTTTATTTATTTATTTATTTCCCCCATTTTCATATTATTCGTTTATATATTTTATTTTTATTTCCCCCTTTTTTCAAAAATTTAAGGGTATGAGCGCTCCTCACATTTTTTTAAATTTGTTTATAATACAAATATAACTTTTACAATTTGTTTATAATTCACATGCTTAAGTTCATTTGTTTATAGTTTGTTTATAATATAAACATACATATATCTATGTTTTCATTTTTCTATTAGGAAGCATGCATTCATTATTTAATTTACCATTAATGTATCTGTGTTTTCAGGATTAAAGAGAGAGATTTAGGCGATGGCGAAACAACATAGGGGAAAGTAAATATTTTACAAAAATGAATAAAGAGGATTTACGAGGAGGGATGGCGATGTGGTAAAGTGAACTAGACGAGTATATGGGAGATGGACACTGGAAGATCCAGGCGAAGGAGGTTAGTTTTATTAAGTAGACAAGGATTAAGGGAGGGTGATGGTTTGAGTTTTGTTTTCTCTTCTTCCTTTTTTTTTTTGAATTTCAGTTGCTAAGGCCACACTAAATCCCCCCCTCGGTTTCTAGAAGGTCTTAGGCTTAGGGTTTAAATTCTGAGCTAGGCGACGATTGGTTAAGGGTAGTGCTT
Organism: Picea engelmannii; assembly: GCA_009831015.1. Classification (NCBI taxonomy): domain Eukaryota; kingdom Viridiplantae; phylum Streptophyta; class Pinopsida; order Pinales; family Pinaceae; genus Picea; species Picea engelmannii. The sequence goes on along the minus strand of ML781206.1, from coordinate 345,104 downwards.
AAGGTTTTATTCAGGTGCTGAAGACTTAGAGCTAATTAGGTTGACTCCATTATCCACCCTTACCGTGACGTGCCCTTCAGGTCGCACCACGTGCGCCAAGGGTGCCACTCGCCTCTGAAATTCCTTTTGGCGACGTGCCCTTCAGAATGCACCATGTGCTCCAAGGGTGCCACTCGCCGACTAAATTTCTTCTGTGCGACGTGCCCTTCAGGATGCACTACGTGCTCCAAGGGTGCCACTCGCTGACTGAACTGATTGGTAGACCTCTATAACCCCTAGAGTCAATACTCCGCCAGGTGAACTAGTAGGAGACTAAGGGCTCTAAGGAATAAGACGCCTACCTTATTGCGCGCCCCTTAGAATCATCGTGAGTGACTGTCGTAGTCGTCCCTCACAACATCGTGGGTCCTCTCGAACTAGGTAATTGTTAACCTACAGTTCGAGCCACGGCGGGAGTGCTAGCAAGCGGTGGCAGGGTTGCTGTCCACCCCTCTCCCTCAACCTCTCTGCAATCGTGTGTGGCCCCTTTACTCCATACGTGAGTCAAGTAGACAAGCTATCGTCAGCCTGCATCACCAATAATCATGTCAAAAATGTCGACGTCAAAACATCAATATCAAATGAAACATCATAATAAGCATATCAACCCAAAAGCACACTCCCTGACTCAGTCCGGAGTCCAAGGGGGTTCTGTCGATGCCTCTGCATCCTCAAGGTCAAGACCCTGCACACTTAATAAAACTGAGTCAATAGCACCTGTCTACATCAAACAATAACACATCACGTCATCTGTCAATCACATCATACTCAAATATAAAAGGTCTAACATAAAAAGGGTCTGGATCACTTGCGAGCAAGTGTCCTCAAATAATAAGTGCTCTCAGTGCGCCAGAGTGGGATGTTACACCTTAATCAACACAAACAAAGGTATAAACATATGTATAAATTTTCTAATGATAATCACATACCTTCGTCTATCACCAATGAATTTGAACTTCCAACCCCCAAGAAAACCACTTAGATAATTAACTATTTTATCCCCTTTTAACAATGTCTCTTATAGGAGGAAGATATCAGGTTTATTCAAATCAATAGCCATTTTCAAGGATAATTTTTTGAAGGGGATGATGTAGCCTCAAGAATTAAAGGTTAGATAGATCCTAAGGAAACCTTAGTTTGGGCATTTTCCACTCTAGCAAAACCTTCCATTGTGAACTATTTACCAAACATAAACTCATTCATAGATTTATTTTTGAACGAAATAAATGGACTTATTGCATGTTATTTGCACCCTACTTTCCCTTCCATAGTTTAGAACTAACCCCCCTTCAATTTCCATCTCTTAGCCATACATTCTGATTTTACTGTAGGTAGATTCATACATTATTATAAAAATACAATAAATCTCTTAAAGATTGTAGAAAAACACTAAAGATCACAAAAAGCGTCGCATATAAGAAAACTACGATTCAAAATGGTATTGATCTTCTATAAAATTGTAAAAATAATATCATATTTACATCCAGATAAACATCATAGAATTACAGTCTCCCTTACAAAACTAGTCAACAAAGTGAAATACAGATTCCACACCTTTATTATCTCTCAATATTACTCCTACTCTCTCTAATATAAAAATCCTCTCATTTCCTATCACTCTACTTAAAACCTTTATATCACTTGATTCCGACCAAAAATTATAAAATGAAAAATGTTTTGAGAATGCCTATATATTTATATGATCCTTGTGGGGATGACCTCAATCCATACAATGGTGACATATTTCGATCATAATTAGCTTTACATGTCCTCGAGTGAGTTGTTATAGATCATGGTTTTAGAAACATTCCTCTGTGATCTGCATTTGACGATGGGGCACCATGTGGCCCTTGTGGTAACATTCGAATATGGGTCAGATTACTGACAATGATTGGACTCTATCTCAATATCGACTAAAGTTTGGGTACCAAGATAAAAAATAATGAAATTTTGATAATTAGTTAGTAATGTCTGATGGTATGATCGATTTTATCTGTACTATCGAAAATCCCTGTCAGACTTCAACACCATGTGTAGTAGTATGGCATCGATATTTATATACTCCAAGATTTCATGTATTTTTCCACATACAAAAAAACATTTATAGGTTTGAATCTAACTCCCATGGAATCTTCCTAAGAAATAGGCTACAACAATTCCTCAAAAAAACTTCATGAAATCGGTCTCGATTTATTTCCAATTGCACATGTTATCTATTCATTGACCCTGACTTCTCAACAACAGTTGGATCCATCCTTGGATTGATCTCAGTCGTCGATCTATTTGGCGTTCCCTAGATATCACGACTATTGGGCCCCATGCCTTCAACACTACACCATTCCTTCAACCTTCTAGTCTTCGATATCGAACCATGCTCATGGAACCACGGTAGCGTTCTACTAGTCTATCGGGCCATTAGGCTCTCTAGGGTATGTTATAGCAAGATTTGCCTCACCATTGTTATATTCCATAGAGGGTATTTTTCCATTTCCCTATACAGACTTGTAATCTTTTTTTGATGAATCCAGAGCCAAAAATATACATTTTTCCACATATACGCTCACTATTAGTTATGCAAGATGTGTATACACTGGTTGCTCCACTACAACTCACATACATCGAGATTTGTGCCAGAAAATACAAAAATGAGGTCTGGTTTCCATGTCACGATAGAAGATCTCTGATCCTTGGCCTTCCACATACTGGAAACGTTATGACTAGACCCATTAGTTTCATTTTGAATGCTATAAAAGCACAATTTTAAGATATGGAAGAAATGAGAAAGCATTCAACTTTGAGAGAAAATTTACTCTAGCGAACTTACTTCATATTGAGTCTGCATCCCTTTGTCCCTCAAGTATGAACACAGTGTCCAGCCCCCAAAATCTTTCCCTATTGTTGAGAGAACCTCATTGACTCTCTCTTGTGATCTTTCCTTTGGTGGAGGAATGAAGTTGTGGAGGACCAGTTGGAAGGAACTTGGTTTCTTGGTTTCGAACCATGCCGACATAGAAGTTTGTAATGTTGTCACTTCTATTGATCAATTATTTATAGAAATACTCCTTTCCCGTGCTACTGGTATATTGAAAATGTATGATTATTATCCATGGGAATGTTTGTAATTTTTATTGATGTCTTATGCTATCTAATGTGTTAACCCCTTTATATCATCACTATATACTTTCTCTGCTCGTTTGTTAAGAAATTATTGCAAGTATAAAGCTTTGGGTCGAAGTGCTCAATGGTGGAACACCATCAAACGTTGGATCGTGGTAGGCCTCTTTCTTATATTCCTTATTAGTTTATATAGCATGTGTTGGAATTGATTTGATTTATGCAGTCATACTTGTTTGTTGTGGTTTACACTTGGCCATAGAGAGTGTTTCCCTCGTAACAGAATTGGCGACTCTGCTGGGGAGAGATCTTCCTTCTAAGGGTTGAAGTACTTTTTCTTCCTGCATTTCTCTTTTCCCTTTACGTTTCTTGTCATATCACTACTTGACAGATTGTGTTCACTATGGGTATGAGTTTTCATCCTTCTTGTCTTTTCCTGGCCTTGTTTTAAAGCATATGCACTCCTTTTTCCCAGACAGTTTCATATACATGCTTGTTGTCTTACTGCAGGATGTGTATATATGCCTTGTTCTCCTAAACAGTCACGTATACCACTTCCCTCTGCTTGTTTTCTTGGTTTAGTGATTGTTGGGTGAGTTTTGGGGATTGTTGAGCCTTCTTAGGCCTCTGTAGTACCTGTTGAGTTTCTCTAGTTTGACAGGAAACCTGTTGGGAGTTGAATTTTTGGGTGTAGTCTTTCTCTCTTTTTTTCCATCCTTGTTGTCCTTGAACCCTGGGCTGTTTTCTTGGTTGCTTGGTATTCTACTTGAGTTATTTCATTTATAACAATAGAATTTATATATCAGTTTTCTTTAAAGTCCATGCATTTTCTCTTTAATATATTGAAAATACAAAAAAATAGGCATTTTTCATTGGTTAACAATTTTGTCTTTGAGCCTTTATCATTAGCTTAGTTAATTTAGCAAAAGATATCATTTTACTTCTGAATTGCAGAGTTGAAATTGAAAATTGCACTGCTTTTATTAGAATATCATTCATTGAAAAGTCAAAGATAGACTTTGCATTATATTTATATTCATTTTCTTGCAGAGACATAACATCACGAGTTTCTCTTCCATACCTTTTTGAGTAATCATGGCCAATAAAATTTATGCTTTAAACTAAAATTGAGTAGTCATGATTTTATTTTTTAGGGTGCACAAATTAATCTAGGATTTTGTGAGTAAAATTCTCCAAGGAAATTAAATCAACATATGTGTCTGAGATGGGGAGTTGATAATTCCATTGTATAATTGGTAATATCAGGAGGCTCTCCTCACACCAGAGTTAATCACCAGGTCGCACAAAGTTAGTTGAAGGGATAAAACCTGGAAACTCACCTAGCATCAAAGATATTTCTATGGATTTATTCGTATCTGGGAATCTTTATAGTACCCATACCTCTGTGAGAGGTAGTGCTTTCAAGGTTTCGAGCTTTTCTACCCTGCCCATAGAGTGATCCAAACTTACGACTACTCGCATGTGCATCGGTTATACAATGGTTTATTAGTTTCTTGACTTAGGTATCTCATAGGTTACTTGCAGGGGTTATTATGCTTGTACCCTAGGTGAGATAGGGGTTGGACAACACACAACATTTATGGAGGATTACCTCTCCGGGGGGATCTGACCAACTAGTTTCTAAGCCCACGAGGGCCCCTATAAGTTATTATGTTACCTCCAAACTTTAGCAGGGAGTCTTAAGTCCCTCTTGGATGAGACATACCTTCTTTGGTGAGGGAGGCCACTAAACCACTTTAGCCTGTTTGCATGCATATAGGTTGTTTGAATTTTTGGTATGTTCTTTTACTACTAGTTGGCCTTAGGATATATTTTTATTTTGTAGAGTCATAAATCGTCATGGAGTCAGACCATCTTCCTCATCGGTCCCGTCGATTGTTATAGTTACCATTGGTTTTTGAGTTCTTGCCTTCTAAAAGGTGTAGAGTTATCAGGCATGGTACACACACATCCACCTTTTAGACTTGTGGCTCCACAAGGATGAGTACTGAGTCCAGTATTCAGAACACTGGGAGTTCTTTGACTCCCATACCCACTATAATTAATGGCACCCCTTTGAATCCTATAACCACTACAGTTGCAGGGACGGAGGCTTATACCAGTACTATGGCTCGACCTATAGTTAATGATTCATCTATTGCCTCGAACCCTTTTTGGGGTTTAGGACAGTCTTCAGGTTATAATGTTCAGTCCATCCCTATGGCTTCTAGTCCATTTTCTTATGGTATGCCTGACTTCAAGTCACAGTTTTCGACTTCCATCCTAGCTACTAGCCCTAACACTAGCTTTGGACATGGGGGAACTAAACCTCCTTACACTCCTTTCCCATTTGGTGGTTCTCATATTCCCCAAGCGAATCCTAACTTAGGAAGTGTCCCTTTTCTTAACCCCAGGTCCAATCCTTCTACAACTTGATGGAACAACCCAGCTGGTGGACATGTTCTGCCCTATATCCCTATCTCCTCATTGTCAATTTCGACCAATAATTTTTCCATGAGGAATCCATTTCAATCCTCTGGGTTCCCACCTGGAGGAAGCCAATCTTACACTTTGGGCAACCCCAACCCAGATCCAATCCAGTTGGAGGCAATTTTCACAACCCCTAGCTCAGATCTAATCCGATTAGGGGAAATATTCATAACCCTTATCAGAACATTCCTACTGGGATGATGCCCAATCCATATTATACAAATCAGCCCAGAGGAGGGCCTTACAATTTTGGACAAGGTTTTTTTCCTCACCAAAACCTTGGATGGAATGCAGCTCATAACGCACAATCTTTCGCAGGACGACGGGGTTAGGTGTCACAACCTCATATTCCCTTTCTGGCCATGCTTAATATGCCAGAATTGTCTAAATTAATGAATGACCTAGTGAGTCATGATCCCACATGGCCCCCTGTCCCTGCAAAACTTCTCTCACACATTCCAAAGTTTGAAGGTAATAATGGCAAGGACCCTGGTGATCACTTCACTACTTTTCACCTTTGGTGCTCATTGAATTCTCTGAACCATGATTCTATTAAATTACGATTGTTTCAGTGCACTCTCATTGGAGTTGCATCATAATGGTACATTGAGCTACCTAGGGGGACATATGGGTCATTTCATCAGTTGGTGCTAGCCTTTCACAACCACTTTCAACTACCCATTTGTTATGATGTTGGCCTCAAACTTTTTTCTACTCTACGCCAGGGTACCACCACTCACATCTTAGACCATATCCAGGAATCGAATAGGTGGAAATGGTTGATTAAGACTCCTATACCCCCGGCCTTTCTTCTAGAATGGTTCCTAAAGTCTTTGCATGCTCCTATCTCGAAGGACGTTGCTACTTTCAGGATCTTCAGCGAGAAAGAAGTTATCTTCAGAGCCCAACAATTATATTTAATATATGCTCAGTCTGGGATTTTATATCACCTTCTTCCAGACGCACTTTGGCCAAATCATGATCCTAGACAGAATCCCAGACCTCATGTCGATGGCATCGTAGGGTCCACCAATGTAAAGCCTGCAGAATCGGAAATGAAGTCTGTCGGAGGGTCAACTTCGTCAGGATCCTCCAAACCCACCCAGTCAACAGATGTGCATTTTGTGCAATCGTCGAAGAACCCAAATGGTGACCAGAAATTAGATGGGAATAAAAGGAAAGTTCGAAATAATTGTAAGGGTGGGAAGAATAATAACAAACCCAAGGACAAAGATAATAATGGGAAGCAAAATGATAACACTGGAGAGGGAAAGAAAGACAAACATAAGGTGAAGTTTCCTTGTAAACTTTGTACTGATGACCACCTTACACATTTATGTCCCAAACTCACGGAGGCTGCGATACTTTTAAATGTACCACCCATTGTGCCGAAGAATCCATTCCCACACAATCATTACTTAGATTCGAGCTCTTCGAATGCCAGAAATTCTTCCGGTGGAGGTCAAAACCCACCATCGTAAGATGGCGACCATGTTTGTATCAGTATGGTCGATGCAAAAATCAATGTAGCCACTTGTTCTTAGTATTATATCTCTTCAAAATGTAGTACCGGCCTAGAAGCTCCTCCTCCCCCTCTAGAGACAAACTTACAAATTGAGAAACCAGAGCCACCGCTTCGTATTCCGAAAAGAGTACTTAATATATCTACCCACAGTCCTAATTCTAGAGCTGCCCAGAACTACTCCATTGTTGAGGATCTGGGAAAAACACCTTGTGCGATGTCGGCTTTCGAGGTACTCCAGATGTGTCCATCATAGTGGAATGCCTTCCTCTCTACCTTAGGAGCTCTAGAGACTAGTGGCTCGAAACTCATCAAGTTTGATGTGATGGATGTGAATCCTTGCCTACCCTACCATGTGTCTTTCCAAAGCCACGTGGAGTATTCCAAGTATACTATCAAATGTGTAGTCATTTATGAAGGTGATACCACCTACTTGATGTCCCTAGTCTATTGGAAAACTCTCGGTTCTCCGAAATTTTCCAAGTCGTTGAACATGTTGACTTCATTTGACAGTCATTCCTTCCACCCGCATGGTATTCTCCCCAACTTTTCGGTCCAATTAGGTGGGAAGATGGTAGAGGTGGAAGTAGAGGTAGTTGATGTGACTCTCAATTATAATCTGTTACTAGGTCGCAATTGGACCTATGCTATGGTCATCGTTGTATCGTCCATTTTTTGTATACTTTGTTTTCCTCATAAAGGGGAGATTGTGACTATCGACCAGTTATCCTTTGCATACTCTAGTCCTAATGCATCTGCTAGACTGTCGATCCCTATGATCGACAATTCTCAGCCGACAACTGATAATATCAGTGTTAGAATGTATTCTTACCTCATGGGTACTTTCGACTTCTTGGCATCGATTCACCACGTTTGCACCATGACAAGTAGGCCTGCATCAACCTGGAGGTCCATACCTTTCCACACTTCCTATTTTAGTGATCCATGGACCCTACCTTCTCCGACTTCATCGGGTGAAGGACAGTTTCATGTTGGCATGGCTATGCCACTATTGACAGTGGAGATTGTGTATCAAGTTGTTCTAGAATCTTCTATAGATCCTGATCTTGTTACCTCGCCGATAGACGAGGAGGATCCTATTCTTACACCTATATGGGCCACCTCGTCGTCATGCTCACATGATTTTCCATATGAGAATTTTCCTTCGGATGAATCGATCCTCAAAGCCATGAATGGTTCCAAGAGACCTTGGGATGATATGCATCATCGATCTTATTTTCTCCCAATTCTTGAAAGAATTGAGGAAGATGATTTTAGGTCTACCTTGAGTGAGATAGTCGATCACGCCATAGTTCCACTTGATATGCATGACATTTATGCTAAGGTAAATATGGCGAGTATTTCTCCTACCGTCTCGATCGATATCTCTCGTATCTCTGACAAGATTGAGAATGTAAATATAGGTGTGTATTGTTCACCAGAAGAAATTTTGATCTACACCAAATGCTTCAAAAAATTTCGAGATGTACTTGCTTGGTCATACGAAGAGATGCCAGGGATCGACCTCCGTATTTTTGAACATGAGATTAGGACTTATTCGGATGCTAAACCTGTTCAACAACGTCTTAGAGCTGTAAATCATAGGAAGGCCCCTGCTATTAAGGAAGAGGTAGAGAAGCTACTTAATGCTAGCTTCATCTACCTGGTTCCCTTGACCGAATGGGTATCCAACCCTGTTCTCGTGAATAAAAAGCAAGGATCCATCTCTGTGTGTATGGAATTTCACAACCTAAACAAGGCATGTCCTAAAGATAACTTCCACATGCCTTTCATTGATCAAATTCTCAATGAGTGTGCAAGAAGCCAAATATTTTCTTTTATGGAAGGATTTTTGGGATATAAGCAAATCCAGATCAAACCTAAGGACCAACACAAGATGAAATTTATATGTCCTTGGGGTACTTTTGCATACCAAAAAATGCCTTTCAACCTTAAAAATGCCAGATAAACATTCCAACATGCCATGACTTTCACTTTTCATGATCTCAAGCACATAGTCGAAGCCTACCTTGATGATCTTGTTGCTCACTCTCACAAGAGAGTGGATCATGTTATACACCTTCGACTAGTTTTTGAAAGATGTCGTTACTATAGAATCCAATTAAAACCTCATAAATGCATCTTGTGCGTTAAGTCTGGTCATCTCCTAGGATTTTTTGTTTTTGAGACCGGGATCCTGGTAGATCCACTTAAGGTTGAGGAAATACTTCAGTTGCCTCCCCCATGCACAATTAGACAACTTCAAGGTTTACAGGGGAAAGCTAACTTTCTACGTTGTTTCATAATGAACTATTCCAATATCACTAAGGGTTTCATGCACCTCTTGTATAAAGACACTCCTTTTATCTGGGATGAGAGAGCCTGGGAGTCTTTGGATGCTTTAAAGAAAGACTTAGTATCAACCCCTCTGCTGAAATCCCATGATTAAAATAGAGATTAATTGTTGTATATTGTCGCGTCTGTTGAGACAATTGGTATGGTTCCAATTCAAGAGGATGATGAGCTCCATGAACACATCATATACTATCTTAGTCAAAATCTAGTTGGCCCTGAGCTTAATCACTCTCATGTTGAAAAGATAGCTTTGGATGCCATTCATGCAGTCCAAAGTTTAGGTCACTATATATTGCTTTGAAAAACTACTATGGTTGTTGATGTCAATCCATTTCAATACATCCTCACCAGGTATATCATAGGCAGGAAATATAATAAATGGAATGTCATCCTACAAGAATTTGATCTCGACTTTTCTTCGACCAAGTCCAGGAAATCACTAGTTTTTGTGGAGTTAATATTCAATTTTCCATGATTAGAAGAGGATGTTATCCATGTTTATTCATTTGCAGATGAAGAAATTTTCCTTGTCTCATCATCCGACCTCAGGTATGGAGACATTTTTTTATATCTTCAAACCTTAAATTTCACTCAACATCTCTCACGAGATGGTCGACAACGTGTTAGATATCAAGCCAAAAATTATACCATCGTCGATGACACTTTATATCACCAAGGAATAGATCATATCTTGCATCATTTCTTAACTCACGAGGACACCGATTTCATCCTAAATGATTTCCACAAAGGGGCTTGTGGTGGTCACCTATCTGGGCTTGTGACAGCCCAAAAAATCCTGTAAGCCAGTTATTTCTAGCCCACTATCTTTAAAGATTGTATCGAAGTAGTTAAGAAGTGTCACCCCTGCTAGGTGTTCACTCAAAAAATGTGTTCACATCCAGCCCCTCTTCAACCAGTAATTACCGTCGGTCCCTTCACCAAGTGGCGGGTAGATTTTGTTGATTTCAATTCAACTTCGGTTGGGGGGAACCAACATATTATCGTGGCGGTTGACTACTTCACTAAGTGGGATGAGGCCATGCCTACTCTAAAATCCAATGGGAACACTACAACCTTCTTTGTGTTCAACCAAATTATCACCTGGTTCGGTATCCCAAGTGAGATTGTCACTGATCATGGTAGTCACTTTCAGGATGAAATGATGGTAGAACTAGCATCTAAGATGGGGTTTAGACATGGTCACTCATCCCCTTCTTACCCCCGGGAAAATGGAAAAGTAGAGGTCGTCAACAAGTCTCTCAAGACCATTTATCAAAAACTTGTCAGTCGAAGTAACTCCAATTGGCACATCATGCTATATCCTGTGGTTTGGGCATACCGAACCTTGGTTAAGACTACCACCGTTTTTCCCCTTTCCAGTTAATGCATGGTGTGGATTCGCTCCTTCCTATTGAATGAAAAATCCCATCTCTCAAGTTGATAGTCGAGATCCTACCTGAAACTTCGGATTTAGAGCGACGCCTTGTGCACCTAGAGAGTCTTGATGAGCAGTGTTGGGACACCTTTACAACTATCGACGAAAACAAGAAACGTGTTAAGGTTCAATACAAAAAGTATGTCTGTCCTTGGTTGTATGTTGAGGGTGACTTGGTTCTCTTCTATGATCAAGCCAAAGAACTGGTAGGGGCAGGCAAGTTTAAACCCATGTGGCATAGTCCTTACATCATGCGACAGGTCCTAGAAAATGGAGCCTATGAGTTGGAATATTAGGAAGGGAATAAGTTGTTCGAGCCCAAAAATGGGCTCTACTTGAAAAGGTACTACGCTTGAGCCCTAGGCTTGGGCATAACTCTTTGTATACTAATGTAAATTTAGTGTATATACATTTCTTTTTTCCTTTTTTTTTCTTTAGCTTGATTATCGTGTTTTACCTTTGTTGGTAGATGTCAACGGAGTCTTCGGTCTACCTAGGATTCACAGACAAAGCCATTCAACATACACATAACTTGGCTTTAATTTCTTGGGTGGTTTACTCACTTGAGGGTCTGCTAGTATCATCAGGTGGCACGTGCCTAGGGCCATCCAGGAATAACGTGGTTGAATATAGTGTCATCATAGAACTTTTGTGTGATATTATTTCGCATGGTATTCTCTCTTTAGAAGTTCACCTGGATTCCCAATTAGTAGTATGTCAGTTGAATAGTCGTTACCATGTGCGTGATCCTACTTTACTTCATTGATTCTTACGGGTATGTATTTTAGAACGACAATTTGATTTTATTACATATTATCATATTCCTAAGAGTTCTAATCATGTATCTGATGCCTACGCTAACTATGTTTTATATCAACATTTGTCACATTAATAAAGAAAAGAAAACCATTAACTCAATGTACGCATTGTAAGATATAAGTAAAGTTGTAGATCACTTTTATATATTTCAAAAATATGGTGTTTATATTACAATAATTGGGGCTAAAACCCTCAAAATACATATACATCCAATATACATATCCCAAGAAATCTATGCATGTGGCGTTGGATGTGCATCATGATAGAAAACCACGACATTTTCCAAGATGTCAAAAGAGTCATACCCATGCTCTAGGTACACCAACCACCTGTCGCTACATGGCTTTAGGCAGATCGTCTACCTGAACCATAGGAACCCTTTGTGTCAAATGAGACAGGTTACCCTGCACATTCTGTAGGACCCTCTCCACTTCTCTTCCCACTGCCTCATCTCCCTAGTTCCTCCTTCTAGGTCGAAGGAATCCCTCTGGTCATCGTGGACCAACGTCTACGATTACACATGTATCTAGTTAATATTCAAACACCATTCAAAATTATTTTTGTTCCTTAAATACAAAAATACAAAAAATAAAAATAAAAATAAATGAAATATGTAAAAACGTTTTACCTATGGTGCCATAGGCAGCTCCTGGTGGAAGAGGCATATTTGGGTCTCCTCTAAAATCGATCCCTGCATAGGGATAGTCGTCCAACAATGATTTATCTCTTCCAACAGAAGAAAAAATCATCGTTGAAGGGTGTCGACACCCTAACTCCCCCCTGTCATTTCATGACTTTGATCCACTGGACCATAGTTGGATCATGTGGTCCCCTACAAAGGATCTCCACTCTAGGTCCCCGACCTGGAACCCGCTCGAAAACGACGCTGCAAAGAATAGAGGCAAACCCAAAGTTTCACTTACCTCCTTGTTTGCACTCTGTCAACTGACCTTTCATATTGGTCAGAAATGAGGTACACCAATCATAGATAGTGGGTCTCTCACACTCCACTGCATAAAACATAAGCGGTCTCGATGCTTGATGCAACAAGGCTGAACCTATGATCCTGGTAAGAACGAGCCAATGATATTCAAACTAAGGTTACTGATTGGCCAGATGGGGACTTGACTTCCCACCATGGGAGTCCCTACTACATAGTGGGGCTTTGATATACTCCTCGAACTTCATCCCACTCCCTTCTCCATGAGACTTGAGGTCCACAACCTCTCCTCGACGTGATAGACTAGTCAAGAAGTAGATGTCCTCTACTTCGATCCTTAACGGTTGTCCATCAAGGATAAATCTCTCGCTATCAGGATCCCAATAACTCACAAACATTTCCAACAACCTCACTTGGGCCCTCATTCCTTTGAGAGCCCAAAACTTATACAAACCACATATTTTTAAAGCCGCTTGAGCCACCAGATCCTGATCCACAGCTACATCTACCTCCTCATGCTCTCGCTCTCTCCATTCCAAGACCATCCTGCAAAAAAAAAATCAATTCTTGAGTTAAGAAACCTTTTTTTTGCCAATTGTGTACATATAGGTGGCTTACTTTCCCAAAGTCACATGTAGGGCTCAATACATGCTCGCTATGGTTGACACAGGGGTGTATACCTAGTCTTACATGCGACCTACACAAGGAAACCCGCGTATACCTAAAATCCTAATATATGCCCCCAAAAACTAAAAAATGGGAACCTAATTCAAAAATGTAATACACTAAATTTGAAGAGGATGAGATGAAGAGTTAGTTGATCTAGACGGTCCTTGATTTCATTGCCCGATGCTCCCACAATCACCATTTGAATCCTGGAGGTATTTTTGGTCCAAGTTGCACTATTTGGGTAAAAATCAAAATGACACAGTAATTTTTTATTTTATTACTACTTATAAATTATTTTTACCCACTTTATATAGTTTCATGCTATTTTTTTAACCTAATGGACTAATTCAAGAATGGTTTTAAGCTGGTTTTGTAGTTTTGACTCAGTTTTCTTGCGGATTTCAACATCATGGTTGGTCATTCGTCTCCTCAGGCAGGTATTTTCATAACCTAGCATATAGGATAGGTATTTGTTCCATTGTGCCTTTCGCATTATCCTCCGACTACCTCCTTTTACGCCTTAGGTATGAACCCATTTATTGCAATGCATGACTCTCCATTTTCTATAAGTAGCGTCGTCAATAAATGGTAGACTTACGAAACATGGGTACCCTACTTAGATCCTTTTTTTCATTTAGTGCCCATTCCAAGTTTTTCCCTTGGGACTAGGAGTCCATTATAATTCAATACATGACTTTATGATGAAATGTCATTTCTCATTCATACACACGTAGCCTTATTACCTGTAGACTCCCAAAAATGTGTCTTAATTAATGTGTTTTCTGACTCATCTAAAAACCAAAAATATTGTTAACTGATTTGTCCCTTTCTGTTAGGATATTTAGACACTTAGGAGTTAGTTAAGATCTACTTTGTTTAATATGTCGTTAGGTAAAAGTGTTTTTCTTTAGTATGCATTAGTATGCATTTGTAGTTAGGCAATCCGACGGTCACAATATGTTCTCGACATATAGTGATCCAACGGTTCATACTCTCCTCGGTCTTAATGGCCATTGATCCGTGACTTAACACCCGATTGGTCCATGATATCTATTTAAAGATCATGGAGGGTCATTTGCTGATGATCAATTGTGAGAAACTCTCTTGTAAAATATCTCTGTAATCTTTTTCTTTACATTAATAAACTGCTCCAAGTGGCCGCGTTGGCTGGGGCCGTGGATGTTTCCCCGTAAAGGGTTTTACCATGTGAAAACATCGGTGTGTTGATATTTTATCTGGTTATGTGAGTGGTTACTGAAGGTGTTTGTCCTCTTTTGGAATACCTGTGTTGTCGAACATGGTATCAGAGCCTGTTTGAAGACCCGCTCCTGTTGAAGATCGAGATCGTGAAGCCGAGTTGCCTCATTTCCATTTTCTGGAATTTCTGTACATTTCTAGGCTTAAAGGACTATTCCATTTCATCCGGAGCACGCTTTTCATTTAGGAACACTTTTTGTTTCACTCAAAAAGGTTTCCGTTTTCCAAAGATACAACCATTACAGTCAGAATCCAAAGGTATAAAATCTGAATACGCATTTTTAAATTTTTGCAAAGTTTTGATTATTTCGGTTTGTATTTTTTTTTCCGGGCTGCTACTCTTTTAGATCTGTGTATGCTCTTTTCCCTGTGCCCTGTGAGATCTCAGAAAATCAGAAACAGATAGGAAAAGGTGCATCTTCTGGGTAAGCTAACCGAGATCTAACCCTTGTTGTCATCGAGAAGCGAAATTTTTTTCTTGTGTGAAAAGAGTTTTTTTGGAGCATGCTCTCCAAGGCCATCTTCCACAACAACAACAATAAAAAAACCCCCAATCCTCCTTCTGAACATTACAATATGTTTTGCTAGATCAGTTGGTTAAAACTTGCCTTATTAAGTAAGAGGTCTTGAGTTCAAGTCTCTCTTTTGTTACTTTTTTTGAAAAAGTTCATGCTAAAAATTGTAAA
>ML781206.1:315840-326941 GCA_009831015.1 Picea engelmannii | reverse complement strand
TTTCTTCCACTTGTACTTCTCCTGAAGTTGATGCCACCCTGTATCGTCAGTTAGTTGGTAGCCTCTTATACTTGACTCATACCCGTCCTGATCTTTCCTTTGTTGTTGGTCTTGTTGCTCGATATATGCAAACACCCCATGAAGGCCATTGGAAAGTAGCGAAAAGGATACTTCACTATGTTCGTGGTACTGTTCAGTTTGGGATACATTACAGTTCAGGGGGGGCTCCCTTATTGGTTGGTTTCACTGATTCAGATTGGGCTGGCGACCCTGATGATCAGAAGTCTACTGCATGTTATGTTTTCAGCCTTGGTTCAGGACCTGTCACTTGGGCCTGTAAGAAACAACAGGATATTCCACTTTCTTTAGCAGAAGCAGAGTACCGAGCAGTGGTAAATGTAAGTCAGGAAGCCCTCTGGCTTCGACAGATCCTTTCAGAGTTTGGATTATAGCACCAGCATCCAACCAGCCTTTGGTGTGACAATCAAAGTGCCATCAAGCTCCCCAAAGACCCAGTTCAACATCAGCATAGCAAACACATCAAGCTACACATGCACTTCATTAGAAAGCTTATTCATGACCAAGTTATTGAAGTGCTCTTTTTACCTACAGAAGATCAAGTTGCAAACATTTTCACAAAGTCTCTTACAGAAGTGAAGTTTTCCAAACTTTGATCTATGTTAGGAGTTTAGGAAGCTATCATTAAGGGGGGATAGGATCTAATGCCTCCTTCCTTCTCCTATTGTGTCATTATTGTAAATCCTTCAATCCTATCCCAAGTTGTTCTTAAGGGGGGATGTTAGGATATTTAGACACTTAGGAGTTAGTTAAGATATACTTGGTCTAATATGTCATTAGGTAAAAGTGTGTTTCTTTAGTATGCATTAGTATGCATTTGTAGTTAGGCAATCCGACGGTCACGATATGTTCCTGACATAGAGTGATCTGACAGTTCATACTCTCCTCGATATTAAGGGCCATTGATCTGTGGCTTAACACCCGATTGGTCCATGATCTCTATTTAAAGAGCATGGAGGGTCATTTGCCGATGATTGATTGTGAGAAACTCTCTTGTAAAATCTCTCTGTAATCTTTTTCTTTGCATTAAGAAACTGCTCCAAGTGGCCGCATTGGTTGGGGCCGTGGATGTTTCCCCATAGGGGTTTTACCACGTGAAAACATTGGTGTGTTGATCTTTGATCTAGTTATGTGAGTGGTTACTGAAGGTGTTCATCCTCTGTTGGAATACCTGTGTTTTCAAACACTTTCAAACTCGTTAAAATTGGATTTAAAAGGTCATGAGTCTTAGTTAATCTCTTTTCCGACTCGTTATAAAAAATAGAAAAGATTATCGAGTGAACTTGTCCTTTTCACACTTGTAAATTGGATCTGAAAAGACATATATTTGGCACAAGTTTACCCATTTTTTAAACCAAGTAGACTAAAATACATAAAAAAGGACATTTTTTGGCATTAAGTTTTGATTCCATATCATTCCCTCACTTGCAGTATTGAGTCTTTAGCCGGTTCTCGCTTTGCATTATAAACCATTGCCTAAGCAGTTTTTGCATCCTCAGCCAAGCAGAGCCTTCTTTATATCCTTCACAATTTGACACCCTATACCCTAGAGGAAACATCACCCTGAGTGTCCATCTCCTGCATGAATTCCCCTGCATTGAGCATAGGTACGTTCCACTGCTGGAACTAGTTTTGCTTACTTGCAACACTCGTTCTCTCCTCTATATCATAACATTCATTTGTTATGAAAAAAAAAAAATGCTTGGTAAGGGAGTACTATATTGTAATTGGAAGAAGTCGTGTCGCCTTTGAACAGAGCACAAAGCTATTGACTCGTTGTGTCATCATAATTTTGGGCTTACCATGGCCTTAGGAAGCTGATCTAGTTATAGAGTTTTCTCTACTGACTAGTTACTCTTCTAGTCCCTATAGAGAACATTATTGATGCCTCCTACATCTAATAGTCACATCATTGAGTCTATACTGTCAAAGTCCACCATGTCTCATGCTCTTGTTCAAAGGAATTCTATCAACCTGCATTGGCCACTCCTCAAAAATCTTGACTTTGCATGTCATCCATACCCTCAGTTTGTCTCAGAATCACATAATACTATAGTCCTATTATGCACCCTAGCCCTACTTTCATCATTGGTAGGTCACCTTGAACCCACCAATCGACACTTCATAATTGGTCATTGACTGGGTGGTTTCCCTTGAGTTCGACGGCAAGACATCTATTCACACTTTGGGATTCGTGCAGTGTCTTGGTTTCCATTATCCTTATTGGTGGTTTCCTCGTTGGTGTCAACAATTTTCATCATTGGATGCTATTCAGAGGGTCTTTTTTGTATACTTCTTGCACTTGGTACATGTGAAAGATGCACATGGTCATTGGTTCATGAACATGTTCTTCGTCCGATCTCCACCAAATAATGAAGCTCCTGTTTTGTTCCTTGTGCTAACAAATGAGATATGCCTTAATGCTCTCCTTTCAGTGGGTCTCTTTCCATCGACTTCAGCTCATTTATTCTTGGTATGGGACCTAGCATTTCGTGAGTTCCTTAAGGCTTGTAGTCATTAGTGGCAGGCTCTCTCACCATCGACAAATGGGAATACATCAATGTCTCCTGATCAATGGATTCCTCAAGTGTTCGACACCAACTCCTTTATTCTCACTTGTAGAAATGTACTTGGTGCCTTGATACCTACTTTCATTATTGGTAGGTTGTCTCATGTTTGTTAACGGTATACCTCAATGACATATAGTCAAACGATCTCTCATCATGTTTGACCTCAACTCCTTTTTTCACATGATATAGACTTGCACCTTGGCAGATTGTGTAGAAGAATTTAAGACATCACTATGTGGCCACAACTTTCCTGAGCTATTGCTTCTCTTTCATTGGACCAACACCTATTTGACTTTAGTGATCATGGGAGATCAGATTGTACTCCATGGTATACAGATATCTTCAGATTGATTTTGAGACTGGTTTCACTAGGCCTTATTTGTGACTATGATAACTTTTGGCATACAACCGCATTTGTATTCTCCTATTCATGGCCATGAACACTTTTTTGGTATATTTTCCACATGGATCTGCATTTTATTCTTGGTAGCCATGTATGCAAAGTCAGTACATAATTTAATAAACAATTGAGTTCATCCAGTTGGTTCTCTACCACTCCACTTCTAGGTTATTTATAATGTATTTCGACGATTGCAGACACTCCTCTGATCTCACACATTAGGGGGCATATGTTATAGCAATATTTACCTCACCATTGCTATCTTGAAGAGAGGGATTTTCCCATTTCCCTATGTAGACTTGTCATCTTTTTTTGATGAATCAAGAGCCAAAAATATACATTTTTCCACATATACGCTCCCTATCAGTTATGCAAGATGCATATATGCTGGCTGCTCCACTACAACCCACATACATTGAGATTTGTGCCAGAAAATACAAAAATGAGGTCAGGTTTCCATGTCACGACAGAATATCTCTGATCCTTGGCCTTTCACATACTAGTAACATTCCGACTTGGCCCTTAAGTTGAACTTTGAAGGCTATAAAAGCACAATTTCAAGCTATGAAAAAGAGGAGAAAGCATTCAACTTTGAGAGAAAAGTTACTTTGGAGAAATTACTTCATATTGAGTCTGTATCCCTTTTTCCCTTAAGTCTGAACACAGTGTTCAACCCCCAAGCTCTTTCCCTATTGTTGAGAGAACCTCATTGATTCTCTCTTGTGAGCTTGCCTTTGGTGGAGGATTGAAGTGGTGGAGGCTCAGTTGGAAGGAACTTTGTTTCTTGGTTTCGAACCATGTCAACACAAAAGTCTGTAATGTTGTCACTTCTACTGATCAATTATTAATAGAAATACTCCTTTCCCATCCTATTGGTATATTGCAAATGTATGATTATTATCCATGGGCATTTTTGTAATTTTTATTGATGGATTATGTTATCTAATGTGCTAACCCATTTATATAATCACTATATAATTACTCTACTCATTTGTTAAGAATTTATTGCAGGTATAAAGCTTTGGGTCAAAGTGCTCAACGGTGGAACACCATCAAACATTGGATCGAGGTAGGCCTCTTTCTTATCTTGCATATTAGTTTATGCAACATATGTTGGAATTGAGTTGATTTATGCAGTCATACCTATTTGTTGTGGTTTACCCTTGGCCATAGAGAGTTTTTCCCTCATAATAGGGTATTAGCCCCCTCGCCCCCCCATGATTTCATGAATGCACTAATCCTTTAATATTATGATATCTGATATGTCAATATACACATGGTATCAATGTGGTCTATCGTACACATGTGCTATGAGACGTGGTTGTTTTCCTTGCACTAACATGGAAGGTGTTGTGGAATCTACATGGTTGTACTGATGTGGCATATTAGCTAGCGTACTATGTATCAGTCTATTAGGCCCCTAGACATTCATTGTGCTCACACTATAATTTATCCTAATCTCTCAATATCAGATATGTCAATATCATAGACCCCACTATCGAGGAACTGGGGTACTGGGATATCATCCCCCCTGAAATTTTGGCAATCTGTTTTTAGCAAATGTTGCAATACTCCAATATCTATTATTAAATATTGCTTACATGGTATTCTATGTGGATTCATTTCCACATGTTCTAGATGACATGGCATGTAAAATGGCACTGATGTGACATGTGAGCAAGCCTACTGAGTATCGGGCCCTTGAATCTTTGGAATTATTCATGCACTTCATTCTTTTGGTATATGATACTTTAATATCATATCATCAAGGCATCAAGAAACTAAGGCATCAAGACACCAGGGTATTTCCCCCCACCCCCCCCCCATAAGTTTTCCCACTATGTTAACACTTTGATCTTTTAGTCTCTAGTATGATGGATCCCACAACCAAAAGGTAACTCTTCACTTGGGGTTGTGTAGCTCACCATTCATATTCAAAGTATGTGATTTCACTATTTCATTATAAACCCTTCAAAGTCAATTTCCCTTCTGCATGTGGGATTTGGCTCTTTATGTTATTTCTTTGATCAGGTTAGTTGGACCATCGAGAGCTTCACTAATCAAGTCTTCAACATATGCTTAATATTTGTCTATGATCTCCGATTTCTTGTTGTTGGTTTTGCAATATCATTGATGTCATCATTTGTTTGGGGGAAATCATGTCCAACTTACAATCTCCATTTTCTTCAACTCTTTGCAGCAAAAACAAAATTCTAGTTGTCTTATTATTACATAGTAAACTCCCAAATATCTTGCAAAAGCTCATCGACGTGTAGTCACCTACCCTTGAAATCAATGGTATCCATGATTGTCATGTCTACACTTGACATTCATATTATCCCCCTATCATTGAAAAAATTTAGTCTCCACTTGTATGTGACATCATTGGCATCCATGATTGTCATGTCTACCCTTGAAATCAATGACAACACAATTTACAACAAAAACATTCTACATAGAGGAGATGAGATAAGATATCCAAGTAGTGGAGAAGAGTTACAATCAAAATCTATATGGATTTAAATACTTTCTAGAGTGTGAAGAGGATGGAAACAATAAATTCGTTATTTGCACATCAAAGGATGGATATTTCATGAAGGACACGCCTGTGAGGTAATTTAATTTAATTAATACATCTAAAATTTATGAATGTGTAGGTATAGAGGAAGGAATAAGCAACCCTACTCTTGTTGTAACTGAATAAGATGGCAATAATGATACTATTGTATCATTTGAATAATAAAACTTTGAAGAAGTGGGCAATTGTGAAAGTGTTGTAAGATTGAAAGAGATCACATCCCATGGGGAGGTTGTATAGGATAAAGAGAAAGTATAGGTAAATACCATGCCAAGTAATGAAAGAGAATACAACAATGAGAATTTGTGGACTTCAAAAGAATATTCAAAGGAGAGACTGCTAAAAAACGCATATCAATAGTAATTGAAGACCTTGTAGAAATGGATAATGTTGGAACATAAGAGGTTGAGAAATGTCTATTAGCAAAGACGACTATCATAGAAAGTTAAAGGAATTGAAGAGTAAATGGCCTTGAAGGCTATGGAAGCAAAGGGAAAGCATGAATCATGTTTCCATTGTCAATTTGTGAAGGAGAATAATCCTATGCCCAAGAGGATCATGAGAACAAGAATAAGGTATCTCAGTAGGGTTTCCATGAGGGTAATAATGTTTCCATAGTATCAACATGAGAAATGGAAGAGAAGGAAATCCTAGAACTTGCATATGCAATAGTCAATGTTGTAGAAGAGAAAGAAGAAGGTCTAGAGGGAGCCCTTGTTTTTTATAACCACTTATTTATTTATGAGTGTTTAAGGTTAAACTGTATAATTTAGGTTGAAATAAATAACAAAGAATGGAACCGTGATGGGATGCCATGGATACTATGTGACATGAGGAAAAAACGGAAAACAAATATGATGAAAGCAAGCCAAGTTTAAAATCAATAGAAGTAGAAAAATTCCCTTATGTTGATGTAGAGGTAGTTGAAGAAGATGAGGGGAATTTCATTCATTTCATGCTAGAATAATATGATGATGATGATCATATGGAGGAAATTGTAGTATTATACATGAAAGAAGATGATATTGTAGTTTACTTGAGGGATGTTTCAAAATTCCATACATGCAAGCTTGATATGGAGGAAGGGATGGATAATGAACTTACAATTGTATCCATGCAAAGAGGCTTGTATTTGTATCCAAAAAACGTATTCAAGGAGGAACCAATGAAATAGGTTACCATAAGATTCATCAATACCTTTTATGTCCCTTGCAATTTGACCATAGAGATTTAGTTGAAAGAAGATGAAGAAACCAAGTTGCACCAAAGAAGAACTTATGAGAATCCTTGTTTTCTCTGACAAAAGTTGTCCTAATTTGATTGCAAATATAGGAAGCATGTGCAATGCTACACATATATGAGATAATCCCATTGCGAATGAAAAATTGAACAAAGTAGAGGATGAATCAGTATAAAAAACTATAAAAAAGATGAAGTATGAAGGATGAAACATTTCTTATAGAAACCATTAGAGTCATAGAAAAGTAAGAGAAGAGACACTTAGAAGAAGTATTTATGCCTTGGAGAGCCAAGGAAAATTAGTGCCACTAGGAAACTGTTATCTAGAAGAAGGTAATTAGTGGAAATTATGTCGATGAGGGAGAGGAAGAGAAATCCATGAGGGGCCCTATTGTTTCTTGTCATGTTAGTGTCCCAAGAAGAATAGGATATTGTAGTTTCAAGTGTAAGTGTAAATAATAAAAGAATAACATATTTTGCGCTATTGGATATGGATCCATCCAACTCAAAGAGAAATTTATTTTCCACATAATAGGGCATGTAGAGCCATGAGAAAACTTCTAGAACAAAAGTGCAAAGCCAAGAGTGGTTCAAGATGTGTAGTGGGATGAGTAGTGAAAGTGACACAAACTTCCTTATGTGCATATCTTAATGGCATATGATATGAGGGTGTTATAGGGGATCTTAGTAGTACCTTGTGGCCTTAGCATGAAGTTGTTTTTTTCTCTTAACCAACTAGTTTTATGTAGGCACATCCTTAGTGATTCAATCTAGAAGTATCATCCAATGACACCCATCATTCTAGAATTTGGGGGAATATGGGGTGATTTCAACCCATTATTCCTCTCCAGGAATATTGACCATCTATTTCCTCCTCCTCCATCTAAAACCACATACCCTCCACAACAATTTTAGGTGTGATGTGATGTAAATAGGCAATCAATGTTTGTTGGTGGTAACTGGGGAATTTATGAAAGGAAAGTAAGGGCATGAAGGATTAAGGAGGGAATGGGGGGACTGAAAAGAAAAGGATAGGAGACAAGAGAAATGAAGGGAAAAAATAGGGATCTTCTTGCATATAGTAGAGGAAGACTCTTAGGAAGAAGAGAAAGAAGGAGAGATGATTAAGAAAGAGAAGAGTGGGGTTTGGATCATAGAAGGGGTTAGTTTCCAAAAGAAAAATGTTAAACAATATTAAGAAGTAGAGGAAGAAAATGAAGGAATAAGAGAGGAGGTACTTCTCTCATTGAATTAGATCCACTCACATAGAAGAATAAGAAGAAGAGAAAAATATTCTAGTGGAGGTACTAGGTAGAATCATATATAAGAGAGAAAGAAATTATAACTTGTGTATTGGGTGGAATTGTAGAGATAGGTGTGAGCAAGAAATAAGAGAAAGAAGGAGAGAATGGTTCGAATGGAGGATATTTCACATTGTGAGAGAAAGAATAAGAAAAAATAATAGTAAATTGTAGTAAGGATGGAAGACAATTTAGCCCAAAGACCAACCTAAAAGGTAAAGTTTTTCTCTTAGTTTTATTGGGGAATGCATAATGGATTTTGAAAAATGAAGGCTCAACCAAGCCTTACACTAGTAGGTATCCTATGATAAATGGTTTTCTCTATTGTCTAATTTTGGTTGTATCATTTTCATTTTTGAAAAAACAATTTCCCTTGGAGGTTACATGAATTTTAAATTTCATTTCCATGATAATTAATACAAAATAAACCTATTGTGTTTTATTTCTTATTGTTATTAAATTATTTCTTGAGCTCCTCATTCAAGTGTGCATGATGTTGTAGGTAGGGGTATTACTATTGAATCACCCTTGAACCATTTTCTATAGGATTTGGTTTAGAGCAATTCACATTAATTTTCTATAGGATTTGGTTTAGAGCAATTCACTAGAGGAAACAATTGTGATGTGATGGTGCATATTAGTCAAGCATGCTACTTTAAAATTCAAATAATATAGAATTTAAATTATTCATAGTATTAAATGGCTAAATGATCAAACTATATAGTTAACAAAATTTACGCATACAATAGTAAAATATTATAATTTTTTTGTTGAAAGGAAACTTTTGTAGGTGTTGTGCTAGCAAAACACCTTCCATTTTTTTTTCTTGACTTCATTTCTAGAATCATTCAACATGAATCAGGAAATAGGGAACCCTCATATTGAATCTTGTTACTTGATTTTCAAGATACTTAGAAATTTTATGCAAGTCCCAAGTTTAAATTATTCCTTTTACATGTTCAAACCGGGTCATCCCGAGATAACCTATAGCCATCCATGCACATAGTGTCGGAGGTAAAATTATTTTTCTTCTGATACATCCTTTATCAACAAGCATCCTTCTTTTCCTATGATACACAAAGGACTCCCAACACTTTTTTTTTTATTTGAAGTTTTTCTCTTTTGGAGCCTTATCGAAAGAAAATTGCCTTTTTGCTCCAACACAATGGAGACAATTCCTTTTCTTTGATTCGACACAATGGAGGAAAATTATCTATTGAGATCCAACACACTAGAACCTAGATCCTTTTTGGAACCCAATCATTATCTAAGCTCTGATACACTGGAGCCAGATCTTTATTTTAGCGCCAATACGTTGGGGCTTGATCCCTATCCTCTTGTGTATGGGAGTAATAGGGTCGATGATAAAACTTTTAGAACCACCACAACCTAATGCCCAAATAATTTGACTAGTAAACATGCAGAAAGGAAAATAACATTACCAGAGGGAAAAGGCCTTTCCCCACTGATACAGTTTGTATCGGTGGGAAACTCATTTTCATGTTGATAAATTAAAATCCTATGATAGCTTCATATATATTCAACCAATGTTTCTCAACTCTCGAGATGCTTCCCATTTGAAGTTAGGAAGTGTTAAATATTTATTTTTCCTACTCATTTTTATCAATGTCACTCAAAATAATAACATAAATTTTCTTTTGTGGCATTATCATTTTTTCTGTTGTATGTCTAACTATGTATCCACACAGAAAATGATCAATAAATTTAGAGAAGGCTCCCATTCAATCTGTTTATGTTCCTAGGGATGAGGAGGAAGAAGAAATTGACATGCCAGGGGTAGTATATGATGACACTAAGTGCCTCATTGATATGGAAATTATGTTCAAATGGGGAAAGATATATCAGATGTTGAACAACCAAAAATTTCCTCAATTTCTAGAGCAAGATCAAGTTAAATATCTTGAGGTGTTCATAGCCATCAAGAAATCTATTCTATGCAAGGTGAAATCCCACAAAACAAAATTCCCCTGTGTAGAAGGTATCTTGTGGATAATGAAACATGCATATTTGGAAAACATGCACATAATCAATTCAAAAGGCCGATCAATTGGATCTTTCCAACCTTCAAATATCACATCTTTCTATCATCTAGAAGAGGGGGAGAATATCCTATATGATGATTTGGTGTATAAATTCACTCACAATCCTAGAGATCTCTTAAGGGACTAGTACAATCCTTGTAAACACTTCAAAACCAAGACTTTGAATAAGTACCCTACTAGTGCCCTCAAGTTACCTTACCAATATGATGTGGCCATGGTTTTTAGTCTCTATGGGGAACTGGATGCATAGAATTTCAAGATAACTTGGGTCCCCTTTATTCAATATATCTCCTTCTTAGGGTCTTCATTCAACTAGGAAAACATTCTATCCTTGTAGATGAAAGAAGAAATCATTATTGGCCAACACAAGGCTCCCAAAAATTTCCCTAGTTTACACATGTATTGTTATCTTTTGTACATGATGTGTGTAATTTACTCATACACAGGGATGGGGTGGGCATGGAGGTTGAGTTATCCTCCCATTCAAATCTACTGCAAAGTTCTATGGGAGCACAAGTACAGATTAAAGTACGCAAAAATATGTGAAGAGTTTCTAATTCCCCTGTATGAACTCCTATTATGCATGATAATTCCCTATTGGGCCCTTTGTTTTGATAAAATAGGTTGTGCAACTCATCGAAGAGACAAACAACCAAGTGAAGAAGGATGAAAAAGTTAACATGCAATAGAAAGACGTTGAAATAGAACAAAGTATGAAGCCAAAGAAGAATCATGTTGTCATTGATGCCAATGGTTTGATTGATTGATGTCAAGTGATTGATTAATGTCAAAGGATTGATTGATTGATGATTTATGTAATATAATATGTATTGTCCTTGATGAGAATGCATAGATGAAGATGGATCAATGAG
>ML781206.1:267101-313247 GCA_009831015.1 Picea engelmannii | reverse complement strand
GCTTCTTGTGGGAATATATTTTGGAGTATTGATGGAGAGCTTCTTGTGAGAGCTTCTTGAGCATTTTTGGTGTGGAACACTTGAGGATATTGAATATCTATAGGTGATTGAGGTAACCAAGGATATCTAAGCTGAAATGCTGAGGAAAGTGAAGAAGAGAAGGCTGAAATGCAAGGAAGGATAAATTCTTTTGATGGTGCTTTCTAAGGTATGTTATTTACAGGTCATCTCACCATTTTCTCCATAACTTGTTTTCTATAATGATTCAGATCCTGAAATTGCTATGAAAGTGAGAAAACATATCCAAGTATCTGTGGTTAAAAATTAAGCTTGTGGGTCGTTGTAGTTCAGGAGATACACTCCGTGGAAAATAGGGTTTGTGGATAGTCCTGAAACTAGTCAAAATTAGGTGTTTCAGGTAAAAGCGTCAGAACTTATTCATAACAAGTCCAAATTTACTGAGACGAATTGTGTTTGTTAGAATACAGTCTAGAGTATGCTCTGTAATATTTTCATATATATTGATCAAATATTTTGTGTGGGGCACGCTCTACAAGGTCTCTCTCTAGAATAAGCCATAATTCAGCAAGGTATGCCATTTTTTCTATAACTCCTTTTTTGAGAGGTTCCAAGTAGTGACACTTGGAGGAATTGTATAAAACACACTGAAGAACATTGTGTATCAGTTTCAGATATTTTTTAGTACAAGTACAAAGTAATGATTATTTAAAGTTAGGGTTGTTTATGGTACAGATTGATATCTGTTGACGATTGTTGCCTCATCTCAGTTGGTGCTGAGAATGAAAGATGAGCCTTGCATATAGAACTGGTGCTCTTGTAGAGTTGTACTCTATCCAGTTGTTGCTGATAAACCCCAAGGATTGTAGTCCGTAATAAAAATAAAATTGTACATACATCTTGTGTTCTTTGTGTTCATTGTGGTGATGACTTGTTGATGATATATTGCTGATATATGTTGTTGATATGTGCTCACATGTAACTGGTTATAAATGACAACAATGGGTAATGAATAAATGTTGAATGCTAATTTATGATTTTTTGTGCAAGAGGGAAGTTTTGGGAAAAAGAGCCCCACACTCATTCACCCCCCCCTCTAAGTGTGGTAGGTGTGTCCAACATAGTTATGCTCCCATTCAAATCTACTGCAAAGTTCTATGGGAGCACAAGTACAGATTAAAGTACACAAAAATATGTGAAGAGTTTCTAATTCCCCTGCATGAACTCTTATTATGCATGATAATTCCCTATTGGGCCCTTCGTTTTGATAAAATAGGTTGCACAACTCATCAAAGAGACAAACAACCAAGTGAAGAAGGATGAAAAATCTAACACGCAACAGAAAGACATTGAAATAGAACAAAGTATGAATCCAAATAAGAATCAATTTTGGAGACAATACAATTACAAAATAATCAAGAAGAGAAGAGGGATGATGGTTTCTCAAGAGGAAAAAAGGAACAGATTGTAAGATTGATCTCTCGTGAATGATTCTCTTGATGATGAATCTCTTCTTGGGTGAAGCTTTTGTATGTTATATTTAGTATTGTACTGTACTGTAATGAGTGTGTGAGAGATAGGGAGATTCAAGAACTAGATATGTACTCCATATATAGATTGTAATTAGGAAGGAAAGATCCTAGACTTATTGTGATCAGATGTAGTATTATACTGATATGTACCTACTAATCTCTTATACTGAGTACGGTGGATGTGTAATGTAAATATGTGAATTCTTATTGTCCAAAGACTTCTAATATAACAAAAATATATTGGAGATCAAACTTTGAAAATGTTCATGGTTCATCTTACTTTTTGTATCTCTGAAATGTCATTATGCACTATCTGTTATGAATTACATGTCGTTATCCCTTCTTAATGTTTTGTATAGTTCTGTTCTTTTGTATTAGTGTATGATGTGCTAAGTATTTGAACTGAGTATCTATCTTGTGCTATAATGGTAATAGTATAGATGGATTATAGATCTCTATAGCATTCTTCTTACCCTTCCCTTAGATATTTTTTCTCGTTTGCGCTTCAGGTGAGATTTATTTCCTTTCATAAAGATTAAAATTCCAACACACTAGACTACTTCAGTACCCTTTTGTTGGTAACTTGTGTAGGACCCTGGTTTGACAATTTTGCGCTAACAAAATGGCTCTTTTGTCGAGAACCTAATTTTAAAAGGGAACCTATAGGGAGAATGCTTCCACGGATCCACAAGTATGACATTCAAAAATGGTGGGAATGTAAGTGTGATGTGTTCATATAGAAGGAACAAAAGTTACGAAACCTAAACTAGGACACCTCTTAGGATATTTTCTTCTACTCGGAAAGATCAAGTGACCAGTACGATATTTTCTGGGTAGAATTCCTAGAAAATCTATTCCAGTTGGTAGATCGACTACAAGAAGCACCAGAATTCAAAGAACAGGTTAAAATTGGTTCTTGGGATACAAAGAATCTAGAATATATTCACCAACTAGTTCACCAGATTACTTGAGAGATGGATTTCTCGGTTGACACGTCCTTGGGAGGATATATCATCAATTTTGCAATGGAGAACCACTACTATTTTTCATGAGCCGAAGAAATATTCAAGAAAGGGGAACGAGGAAAATTGTTGAGGGAAATTCCAGTTTGGATTAAGGTCCTTTCGGTGGAGGAGGGGATGTTAGTTGTTCCCTCGCATGATATGGATTCCTAAACCCATGCACTTGGGGTGGGGCATTTTTGGGGTAGGTTGATCTAGATTTATGAGAGGAACGAAATGAATAACAAAGTGAATACAATAACATAGAGATATGGCTAGCAAAAACATATATCCAATGAAAACTAACTTCTATTGAATAAATGAAATAGGATGAAACTGTAAAACTGCAGAATTGAAAACAACTTTCTCGAATGGTGGTAGCTATATCTGAGAATAGATGTGGTTGTTGTGTGCATCTGTCTAAGAAAAATGATTACAATGAGGCTCCAGAGTTATTTTTAACATTAATCATAAATTCTAAAACCCTAGACATCCAAAAACTTAACCCTAGGAGATGAAACATGAAAATTTATGTGGGCCACGATGGGTAAGTTGGTACCTCAACTTTTTCGGGTTGTAACTTTTGCATACGACCTTCGTTTTAGGTGCGTGATATCCCATTGGAAATTTGTTTTTGAGAACTACCCATTATTTCATCAAACTCTGACTCTGTGAATAGTTTTATTATGGAAATCCAAAACAACACTATTTAGGGCCCCAAAACGACCCTGGAAGTACAGAAAGATGTCCTGACTTGAAAACATCTAAAATAAGCCAGTTGGATTAGATGGGTGGACATCAATATCCACCTAGAAGCTGTGTAGAACTTCAAAAAACCCTGAAAGTGTAGATCACACAATTAAAAAGAATTACAGAAGAAGATGTTGAACTAAACATTGTCAATAGGATCTAGTTGGAATTGGTGGGTGGCCAATATCCACCTCAATCATTCGTACCCCCTTAGAAAGAAATGGTATCTATTGCATTGAGTGCCCCCATTAGGTGAGGAAAATGCTTTTGAATTTCACCTCGAGTGATCCACTTGCCTTAGTGGAGGAGATCCCCTTGCCTTGACAACCTAATAAAGTTGGATCCTCTACTAGCGACTGCCCTTGACCTGTGTGTCCGCTATCTAATTAGTGGATTCCTATTCCATCTAGTCAGGGTTGAGCTATGTTGGTGTCAATTTCTCTGAAATCTCTAAGGTGTCCAATAATGGTGGAAAATATGGCCTTAGGAGCTCCACATTGATCACTGGGTGCAAGCCAAGGAAGGGTGGAGAGTTGAGCTCAAAATAATTTCTACCCACATCCTTGGTGATAGTGTAAGGCCCATAGTGAAGTGGGTGGAGCTTCTGATGGGGTATTGTAAGGTTCTCTTTCCACAAATGTAAACAAACCTTGTTTCCCACCTAAAACTGGTGCGTCACCAGGTGTTGATCATGGTGCTACTTGTATTTAGCATTGACCTTATTCAAAATATCATGGACCTGTTGGCAGATGTGTTGAATCCTCTCAATGAACTTGGTGGCTTTGTTGACCTCACCCTAAACATGGGAATATTCTACCTGTGTGGTTTCAATAGGTAGTGCAACATCAATGGGACCCAAGGTTTGGAATCCCATCCCCACCTGAAATGGGTTATGGCCAATGGAGCTATGGACATCCATGTTGTAGTTGTGTTGAACATAGAGAATACTCTCATCCCATGTACGTGGATTCTTAAAGTTGTACATGTGCAGGATGTGCAAAAATCATCCAATTAATGACCTTTGTATGGTCATCGATTTGTGGGTGGAAAGCAATGGATTTAGTGAGATTGGTGTCCAACAGTGACTAGAGACTCAACCAAAATGTGTTGAGGAACTTTTTGTCCCGATATGAGGTGATGGTTTTTGGTATCCCAAAATGGAACCACACTCATTTAAATAAGAGCTTGGCAGTATCTATCGTTGTGATGCTCTTCTTGCAGGCTGTGAGAATGGTCATCTTTGAAAACCAATAAACTACCACAAATACACAACCATTTTGTTGATTTGTGGAAATAATGCCATGCATTTAACCCATCAAGATGGATTACCAAGGCCTCTCAGGTGTAGGAAGAGGGGTTTATAATCCTTTCTTCTTGATGGATGTCTTGGAAGCGGAACATGAAGTGCAAGGTATGATATAATTGTTGATGTCCTGTCAAATTTTTGGCCAATAAAAATGTTTCTATAGAATGATGATAGTTTTCTTCATGCCAAAATGTCCTACCATCTAGCTATAGTGAGCCTCCCAAATCAACTTTGTACGCTCACTTACAAGAACACAGAGATGGCTCAGATGGAATAATAGTTTGTCCTAAATGTCAAAATTGGTGACATTTGCGCCTGTACCCAAGAGTCGATAGGTGGTGCCGAAGTCTGGATCTTTCTTATAAAGTTGGGGCCACTCAGATGCCTCATGCTCACATGAATGGAGCACGGTGGTGAGTGCAGCCATGGGAGGTCGACTAAGGCAGTCAACAACATGATTTGTTCTCCATATCTTATACTTGATGTTGAGATGGAACTACTATAGGTATGTGGACCACTTCTGATGACGGTCGTTCTACAAAATCCCATGTGTCTGTATGAACTGTAGAGGCTTGTGATTATTGTGGATGATTGTCTCCTTTCCCAGAATGTAATGTTGCCATTGACGATAGGATTGTACAATGTAGTAGATTTCCTTTTCATAGGTGGGGTATTTACGAACATTATCTGAGAGTGTCTCACTATGCTATGCTATTGGATGATTGTGTTGAGTGAGAACTTCTCCTACAACATAGCCAGATGCATCAGTCTCAATATCGAACTGTTGTTGCAAATTGGGTAAGGAGAGTACTAGAGTTGAGAACAAGTGATGCTTCAGATCATCAGATGCTCATTTTTGTTTCTTCCCCCATGAAAACTTTTTCCCTTCCACCGCCCTTGGTCACTTGGATTGGCACGCATGCAATATGGGAGAATTCCAACACAAATCATCGGTAGAAGTTGGAAAGTCCCAAGAAACTACAAAGATCGGTTAGTGTGGTCAGGGTTGTCCAGTCACAAATGAATTGGATCTTAGATGGATCAACATGTACAACATGCTCATCAACAATGTAGCCCATGTATTGGACCATGTTCATTCCAAAGGAGATTTTTTCCAAGTTGGCATATATCTTGTGTTGCCGTAGAGTGATCAAAACCTATTGAATATGTTGCATGTGCTCCTCCCAAATTCTGGTGAATATGAGAATGGAATCCAAATATACCACAACAAAAGAGTTGGTGAAGGGTCTCAATACATCATTCATCAACCTCATGAAAGTGGTTGGTGCATTTGTTAAGCCAAAGGGCATGACCAACCATTACAAGATACCTGCTTTAGATTTGAAAGTTGTCTTCCATACATCAGTTAGGTTGATGGGAACCTAGTGGTAGCCATATTTTAGGTCAATTTTGTTGAAGAACGTTTCCCCCTTGAGTTAGTCAAGAAGGTCATCAATTCTAGGAATTGGGTAGCGGTTCCTTACTGTGATTTCTTTTAATTCTCTGTAATCAAGGAAAATCTTCAAGGTCTTGTATTTCTTCTGCACCAGTACAATCAGGCTTCCGCAAGGAGAGGAATTGGGTCTAATGTGCCCCTTTTGAAACAACTCTTGGATCCGATGCTTGATTTCATGATTTTCCATTAGTGAGCAATGATAGACTAGTCCATTAGGAAAAGGTGCATCGGGGGTTAGATAAATTGGATGCTTGACTTGATACTGCGTCAGTGGGTGAGGAGAATATGTCTTTGTACTCTTCCATGATCTCGTCCACTTGCTTTTGATACAAAGAGAGGCTATGTGTAGAGGCCATGAATGTGGAATCTATGAGCACTGATCACAAAGAAGATGAACTTCCCAGCCTATGAAATGACCTTAATGAATTGCTTAGTAGAGATTAAAGAAATAATAGTAGGCACCACTACCTTTGGTATCGTGTACAATTGTCTAGCCAAAGTAATAAGAACATTGTGTGGTATAGACTCATACACAACATGTCACTTCCACAAATATGGTTTTCCTAAAATAAAATCACAAACTTCAAGGGGAGAAATATCAGACAATACCTCATCTTCAAAAGGCTTGATTCTATAGGGGAGACGACACTATTAGATGACATAGAGATCTCTTCCTTGGGGAAGCCAACCAATGGTGTAGGGTTGTGGGTGTGGTGTCATCAATAGGTCTAGCTATTTAAAGACCTTTGTTGATATCAGGTTTTTCTGACTATCGCCATTGAAAATGAAATGAAGTTGATACCCCTTTACCCACATCTGTGAGTGAAAGGGGCATTTCCCTTCCTCTGTTTCTTCTGGTTCACTTGGATGGACTTTGGTGGTAGTGATAGTGGCACTAGGTTCATCATTGTTAATCTAATTCCCTCCTTCTAGATTTAATTCAGAGTCAGAATATGCCTCTCACCCAGAATATTTCATCTCAGCCACCAATGACTGCTTGGAGAGACATTCTCCAGTGTTGTTCCAAGGGATTTTATGAGATTCACACCATTTTTCCATGTCCTTCTTTGGATTTTCATTATCCTTCTTGTGTTGCATCTTGGATTGCTTGTCTTGAGAGTGGATATATTTTCTATGCCCCTTGTTTTGTGGGTTGGGGCCCCCTTTTCCCTAATTCAACTATGAGGAGTTTGCATATCCAAAATCTCACCTCTCCTACTTAAATTTATGCTTGATATTGATAGCATATCTATAAGTTTGTTGGCAGCCACACATGATTTTTGATACTTACCATAATCAAAAGAGACTATACCTTTATGTAGTTGTCATCACCTTCTATTTGTAAATATTTCAAGGCAATGATTGGGTTAAGTTTACCTTATTGATTTTTTTGTTTTCATTTTCGTTTATTTTAGTTTTAATTCATGACTGCAAGCATGAATTTAAAGATAAAAACTTGGATTTTTTTCATAATATTTTACCTTAGAAATATCATTTTAAAAGCCACCCATATGTGATTAAAGTTCAAATCTTGTGAAATGGTTGATTAGTCGATTATCGAATTTTTGTTTTATTATGGTTGTTATGAATTCAATGGTTGATTAGCTCATTGTTGAAATGATTTTATGCATGAAGAACCTTGGTTAACTGTGGATATTCTTCTCATGATTTTTATTTTCATATCAACATTCATGCCAATGAGTACAAGCATTTTGTACTTGCATTTTCACCTTACCTTGCTAGCCCAAAACATTAATGAAGATATTCATTATGCACATAGGGTTTTGTACGCTATAGGTTTTGGCACTCACTGCAAGATATGGTTTGGAGTTCTATGAACCTTCTGGTTTTTGTTCTCCCTAACTCTCTTATCTAAGTTATGATAGCCCCTGGACTCTGCTATTTTCATGTATTCACTTTCCACTCAGATCTGTTTCTATTACTCGTCCATTGGGAATCTAAAATTGTCCCGAGTGATTTGTGTTGCATCCTTGTCACACTGATAATGGCACCCATAGTCCATATCGATCCAAATGGATGCCAAGATTTACTATCTCATGACGATGCTATTAATGACCTAAAGGCTCATGGGTGGGATGTATTCCTCAAGAAGTTCGAGGGCTATAATATCAGGGTCGCAAAATATTTTGAACAAACCTTTGACAGCTTTAGAGCCAAGATTGGAGACATATAGTTGGAATTGCAGAGGATTTTATGAGCAAAGAGACAAGGATCCAATCAAAATTTGAGAGATGGTTTAAAAATTCTAAAATAGAAGAGCTCCCATGGAGTTTATTTATTACCTCTCGTAAAACCACTTGCTGTATAAAATGTATTCCTATCACTCTGTTAAAACCTACATGGCATAGTATACTTTTATTTCTGAAGCAATTTGTTACGTGTGAAGGACAATATGGGATGGTTTTTCTATACCATATCCATTTTTTTATGAATTTCATAGGGCTTGAGTTGGATATGCCCTTTTACCTATTGATGAGTCTTTACAAAATATCCAAGCGTTACAAACAAAAGGGTATCAATTCGAGTTTGTTTCACCATTGACTCATTAAACTCTTGTTGGTTTATCACCTATCGAGGATAGGTGAAAATTGGGAAACCTTTCTGATAAGAAATGGATTCACCCAAGATGATGCTACAACCAACCCTCTTTTAACTGCAAACCCTAACTTGGATATACATGTAGCTAAAAGACAGTTTGCTAATTCATTTGAGGGCGCATAATTTATCGGACTGATTTCTGTTGTTAATGAAACCCTTGTGGATAAAGATTATCATGTAGGTTTTCACCTGGAATATCTTTGGAACAAGTGATTGTTGAATTATAAGAAAAGGATCCTCCTCTGCCTATGAACGATTCTATTTTAAACATTGATGATAATCCTGTTATAAAAAATGTCTGTAAAGGAAAGAAACCACAGAGCATGGATTTAAGTTTCAAGAATAAGAATGTTGTACATTTGATTTCTAGAAAACCAAGAAATTGAAAGGATAATCATCCAAGATCGATCGATCCAATCGAGATCTATGATCGGTTCTCAGATCATGAGATAGAGGATTTATTGGCTCGTGAAGACCCAACAAATTAGTGTTCCAGGAGGGAGGTTATTACCCATGTTAAACAATATGATTTTGTGACCAATATTCCCCCGTGTCTTAAGGGTTAAAAAGGAATTTTCGGTATCAGGCATGATCTGGAACAAACCATAGGTAAAAATGAAGAACCTTTTCTCGATTGTGTTCCACGTCGATCTTCCATTTCCCTGATACACTGTGATAGTTACCTCGACTGGATAGAGCGTTACTATACAGATGTTTTTCTCTTACGGGCCCAAATTAAAACCTTGACTAATCAGAACGCTCTATTGAAACAAGAGAACCTTGATCTCAAGGCACATATAGAGAAGGATAATAAACGAATCAAGAGGGTTGGAAATATAATCATTAAGAACACGACCAGTTTCAAACAAATTATAAACTCTGAACTGTCAGATCCCTCTTTGGCTGATTTTTAGTGTTAAATTGATTTTGTTTTGATTTCAGTCAATTCTGTTATCAAAGTCAAAATAGGTAAATTTGAATTTTGATTTCATTTGCCAAAAATAATACTAGCTACAAAATCTATGATTATGTAGCTAGTCTCTTTTGAATAATAATTAGTAATTGATTTTTTTAATATATCAAATCGATTTTTCTATTCTTAGAAAATGGAATATTGTGTTGTTGATTGCTTGGAGAAACAAAATTCAATTATACGCTCAAATGTTCAGTAGTTTCTCCTTTTTTATGTTTTATCAAACTTCGGTTTAATTTTGAACAAACCAACTCTTGTATGAGTGGTTTTCAGTGCACCATTTTTGTAATATTATTTTATTTTGGGGGATTCAACTCTATCTTGTATGATATGAGCATTTGAATCCTGAATTAGTTTGAATATTGTTCACTCTTTCTAGTAAATGACATCTTTGATTTGGATGCATTATGGACATGTAACTTTTAAGACTATATGGACAAGATTTTCACTCTTTGGCTTTGACCAGCGTGGAGTTTTCCCATTACATTTTGCCTTTTATATTATGGAATATTAATATAATATACAACTTTAGTCTTATTATCATATGATATTTCATTTTATTCAACACTTTGAATTATGTCTGTAATTTGTTTTTCATATATTACATCTATGATCATTATTTCATTTCAATATCATTGATTTGTGCTTCATGTTAAGTGATGTATTACGTGAATACTTTATATTAAATTTCTCTTACTACAAGTGTTATTCATTAAAAGATCACGGGATCTATATGTTTATTACTCTGTTCTTATATCTTTGCTCTGAAAAATACCTTTGAGTTTACTCTGGGAATGTTAGCACAAGCCTGTTATAGGTTTTTCTCACAGGCAAGATAACAAGGAGTTTGAATTGCGCAGAGACATAAACTTAGTAGTTGATTAATCTCAGGTTAGTTTTACTCATATTTTATTTATGTTATTAGTTTATTTATTAATGAAATGGGTACAATTTAAATTGGCTTTGATTGTTATCTTGTTCTTGTTTCAAATTATGTATTATCAGTATGTGTGAATTCTTAGATTTTAAATTATTAAACAAAAAATATAAAATGTATGTGATTTCTTTATCTACTTCATAAACAATTGCAAAAAACATTGATTTCGCAAGACATCCACCAAAATTTGCAAATTGTAAATACCCTGTTCATAATCACATGCTCATGTTTATGTTTTAAACTTGTAAATAATTTAAATTCATGTACATTTTATTGTAGTTTCTTTTAGATTATTTTTATTTATTTTTATCATTTTAGGATTTTGGTCGGCCAACAGAGTCGTTAAACCCGTCAAGTCATATCACTCCAAATGGCTTGCGTTATTTAGACAACCTTGGTCCGGATTTAACCTTCTAGTTGAGGGCGTGTCACTTACACTCACCAACAAATGGCACTAGAAGGTGGGCGTTAATTTAATTGATGGCATGTGTAGGTCACAAGACTCCTCCCCCCCACACTCTCTCTCCTGTCGTAACACGTAGTTTCTCATAAAATAATGTTACACTTGAAACAACAACTAATTCAATCAAGAACCCTGATATTCCTATTGAATTGGTCACACCAGTTCCTCAAGGGGTCAACATCCAAGAAATTGTTCATCAGTCACTCATAAGAATGCATAGTACCTTAGCCCATATCAAACAACCTGGTAGGCCACTTAATCAACCCCTTGATTTCTCGGTTATCCGAGAAAAACTTTAAGGAACTGGTCTGCTCCAAAACCCTTTAGGTGGAAATACCACCAATCCTACTGAAACACTCACTCTTGAAGCAGGAGGACAAGGTATTCCACCATCTCCACCTAATTCTTCTCCATCCTCTTCAGAAGGAGAATATTCAGATGAAGGCAGTTCTTCATCAAAACCATCTCAGCCTTCAACACCACCAACTCCCATGGAAAACCAAAACCATCCTGGCAGACCTTGGCTTGATCAAGATGTCATGGATATACTTGGACTCCAACACCCATTACCGAAACATCTAGAGAAATGGCTTCCCAAATTTGACCCATATTCAAAGCAATCTGCTGAGGATCACATCAAAAAAATTATGTTGGCCATTAGACTCCGAAGTGTTGAACACGAGGATGTAGTATGCAAATTATTTCCTTATACATTTGAGGTAAATGCCTCCACATGGTATTTTTCTCAACATCCCCAAACCATCGTCTCTTGGGATAAGTTTGAAACTTGTTTCTTGGAAAAATTCGAAGATGATAAATCTTTGGAAGTCCTGGTTATGGAACTCTCCATTCTAAGGAAAAAGTGAAATATTTTAACCAAATATTTTTTATGTTAAAGAACAAAATACATACAATTTCAATGCCTACAGAAAGTCTAATTGTTGCATATTATGCTAAAGCCTTACACAATAACATAGACATATGGGTCAAAAGGTATAAAAAGAACACATTTTTAGAAGGCTTTGAGGAGGCAAGCCAAATTGAAAAGGATATATTAAGTTTGAAAGACAATCTTAGTAGTGAAGTTTAAATAACATCATCTTCTAAGAAGAAAATATAAATTCTCACTAGGCCACCTCAACTTAAGAATCAACAAGAAAATTTAGACTTAGAAAGATTGCAGAAATCTTTCAAAAAATTTTCCAATCAAGTCATTGACTTGAAGAGATCATATGAGGCATCCACAAGCAAAGGAAGTTTTAAACCTCCTTTCAGAAAACCTTTTCCTCCTAACCGACCAAACCCGACCACAAAAGGTCTAAATTTCAAAAGTTTACAATATGCTTTGCAAACCATCTTAGAAGAACATGATAATTATGATTTTGTTCCTCTGGAAAAAACTGACGATACAATTGAAGAGGAGGTACTAGAAGAGGAGGATTCATCTCCTCCTATTTTTGGGCACTTGTCGGATAGTATTTTCCAAGCAAACTTTGAAACTGTCCACCCCTAGAGCACAAGAAGAAAAATGAAAAACAAACACCCTTCTGAGCTAAATAAAAATATGTTTCTAAAATAGGAAAAACAAACTAAAATTAAACAAGGCTTGGTAGACCCAGTTTTAGAATACAATTTAATTGAATATTTGAAAAAATTAAGGGATAATATTTATGTTTTTGAGCTACTGAAATTTCCCCTTATTTTGCAGAAAATGCTTCAAAGTATCGTTGAAAACAACAAAAAGAACGATCCTAATAGAAAAACATCAGCATAAATTGATTCAAATACATCTAAAAATGTCCTAGCTAAAACGACATCTCAATTTCCAGATAAGAGGGACTTAGTAGAAAAAATTGTAGCAAATGTAGATAAAACTATTTTAGGGATAGCAACTAAAAATCAGTAGAATTATGTTGTTAATGATCAAAAAAATGTCCTGCCTTTTTTGTTAACCTTTGAAATTTTTAATCGGAATGTAAATAATTGCATGGTTGATTACGGTGCATCATCAAACTTGATGCCTCTATCTGTGTGCCAAAAAATTAATGTAGAAGTTAAACCTTCTGATCTTAAAATCATTCAGCTAGATTGAACTAATGTTAAATTTATTGGTGAGATTAAGAATGCGTTTATTAGATTATCATCCAATCCTAAGGTTCATTAGATACTTGATATTAACGTTGTGGATATCCCTGAATTTTGTGGTTTTTTTTAAAGTAGGGATTGGTCAGAGCAGTTGCACGGTTACTTTGCCACAAATTGGTCTCACTTGTGCCTGCCTGAAAATGGACAACCCAACAAAATCAGGATAAATAGAGAACACTATCTTAAGCATACTGTAAGCGATTTGAATGACACAAATGAAACTTTCATTACATCTACTAATTCATTTGAAACACAGGGAATGAATACCTTTTTTGATAATTTCATGACCAAAGTCTCTCCCATCACTGATCCTGTGCATCAATCTGAAGTTGTAACCTATACTCAAACATCATCTATGCCAAGTATGTCATGTAATTCCAACTACACTCAGATATGATCCTTATACTTTGACGGATCTAAATCCAAAGAAGGAGTAGGTGTTGGTTGTGTACTCATCGATCCCACAGGTAATAAGACTTTCATTGCTTGCTGGTTAGAGTTTGAATGTACCAATAACATGGATGAATACGAAGCACTTCTGCAAGGACTCAAGAAATATTTGGATATGGATGTGCAAAATTTGATATTATTTGGTGATTCAGAAATCATGGTTAATCAGGTAAGAAATGCCATACATTTCTTATCACCACATCTATAAAGCTACCAAACAAAGGTATGGAGTTTAATTCATAAATTTTCAGCATTCAACATAAATTCCATTCCCAGATTGAGTAATTCAAAAGATGATTTATTGGCCAATGGTGCTTCTAAACTATTGCTCATTGAAGGTATTCCCCCTAATGCATTTTCAATTGAATTGTTGTTTAGACCGTTGATCTCAGATAAAATTACAAATTGGAGAGTATTCGTGATGACCAACAGATTATCAACTTCCTGCATATGGAAGACACCTTCCAAGGTGCAGTCATTTATGAAGGTACTCATGATGAGAAACTCCTAAATTTCACAGTAATATCTGATCATTGATATCCTGAATTGACATCCCAGCTGGTAAACTCTATCCCCAGATCTGTCATTAGATTAGAGAAATTTTATGACTTGCATGATAAATTTAGAGGGATAGTTAATTGGAAAACTATCTGTTCTTCTTTGATTTATGAGATGGTTAATTTCGGAATAAAGGATAATCCTCAAAATATTAATCCGGGAAAGGGATGTTCCGAGAAAGAAAGATTTGATTTTATAAAGTTATTTAAATAGTTTTAAAATGTTTTTTCCTGGACATATGATGACTTGAAAACATTCGACCTCAACATCATACAACATGTTATTCCCATGAAACCCCAGACTTATTCTTTTCAATAGAAATTGAGGAAGATGCATCCTAAATTAGAACACACTGTTAAAAAAGAACTAAACAAATTATTAATTGCAAAGATAATTTTCCCGGTTAGGAACATGTAATGGGTGTCAAATTTAGTCCCTATAAGGAAGAAAAGTGGTGAAATTAGACTCTGTGTCAATTTTTGGAACCTAAACCGAGCATCCGAAAAAGAAAACTACCATGTTCCTCCAATGGAACAAATTATATAGTAGGTGTTATTGGATAAATCTGTAAGTGCGGACACTAATTGATCTCCCTAGATCCATCTGGATCTAGAACAAAGAAAGACAGAACATGACTCTTTCCCTAGATTCTAACCATTGAATTAAATAGAAGGCAAGAACAAAGAACATACCTTATTATCACTTCCTATGGTCTTTGTTGCTCCCGCTTCACTTCGGTGCTCTCGTGCAGCCAAGACCAAGACAACACAAACCAACCAAAGTGAAGAAAGCACAATCTATTCAACAATCAATCTATGTATATGATCAAGGAATTATACAATAAAGTGGAATTATCTTTATGGGAAAGGGACATGCTATTGTATCATATTAATGGAAAGTAAATATTACAACCTAAACCTTGATGTCACAAACTTCCTTTCAATGGCCCTTGGCTCTGACACACACACTTGCTCACTTGCATGAAGATCAACTCATTTGGATAAACTTGCTGGAGTCTCCAAGCTATTGTAGCTTCAGTCCTTCACACAATTCTTTCACCAATTCTCCAATGAATCTTTCTTAACCTTTTCCATGATAATTCACTCAATATATAGGGGAGAATGAATTAGTTACTTGGATAAGAATGATCCCAAAATATCAGAGAATCCAGTA
Source organism: Picea engelmannii (assembly GCA_009831015.1). Taxonomy (NCBI): domain Eukaryota; kingdom Viridiplantae; phylum Streptophyta; class Pinopsida; order Pinales; family Pinaceae; genus Picea; species Picea engelmannii. The sequence continues at coordinate 297,866 of ML781206.1, read as the reverse complement.
CTAGGATAACCATTTGAATGCCATCTCATCCTTCTAGAAGATTCCCTTCTAGAAGCATCGAGAATTCATCTTTTTCCTTGCTTTAGAAAGAGTTTACACCCTAGAAGTTCAACAAAGTGTGAACTTCTCACACCTTGGCTTAAGGCAGCCTGTGAGAATCATGCATTCTCGCAGGCAAATATACTAGCAGCCTGCGAACAATCTTCAAAAATGAGTTTTCTGGAAGAGATGAATATAAATTTTTCTCAGGAGAAAGTTCTTATGAAGAGCCTAAGTACACTATCATCAATACATCATCATGATGACCAAAATCATGGGTAACATAATTCCCCCCAAAGTATGAGGTTGGAACCAGTGACAGTTGATATACTTTGTAAGTTGCATGTGTGTGTCAGGAACCAGGGGCACACCTAGTCGGAAACCTGCGAACAACCAAGCATTTGTAGAATATTATATATATCAATTTTGAGGTAGGCATTCCCATACTCAGATAAAAAACTGATGACATTATAGATATGGGTCATGGCCACCAATCATACACTGTGGATACATGCCATCAAAATATAGCATAGCCACCGAAATACACTATGGATCTATGCGAAAAGGTCAAATTGAGATGACATAGCCACGAAACATACACAGTGGATCTATGTGTCACAGATTATACACACTTCATCGCAACTTGGACAAAAGAGGTGATATCTAGGGTCTTCAATCTCATTTCCCAAAGTACGAATCTAACCATGTGATTACATGTGTCGAAGTTGAACATGGTAGAAACCACTTGATTATCAGTCATTGATGAAACCGTTAATAAGTGCAAGAGAAATCACCATTGATTTCAATGACTCCCAAGGTACCCTAGTACAATCCATCGAGTGTGAATTAATGATTTGAAGTTGAACATCCGATGGAATCTTTCGATCAGGGGTCAATGATGCAAACCCACTGTCGAAAGAGAGGAAACCTACCATTGAGGCATGCAAGCTCCAACGTACCAAATAATTTATAAGTCTTGATTCCAGATAATGAGCTGAAGTCGACAAAACAAAACTCATCACAAGAGGGCCTTGATGTATCCCCCATCAATGACACGAAATGAGTAACATATTTTTAAGGTGAAACTGAGTATTATGCAAATTGAACCGGACACAGAGAAGGCCAACATAGAGAGAATGGACAACTGCAGATGGCCAACTCAATATAGGTTTCAGATGGACTTCTCTTGAACATATGAATGACATGACCAATGATTTGGCAGCATTGACTCAGAGACGACACAGGGAATGACCTTGTAGCAAATCGAATGAGAGGCAAATGGATTTTCGAAGCCGACTTCAAATGATGAATAGGGGGTGTCATGTTCAAGAGCGATGCTTACTGCCAATCAATACGAAGATGAAAACATATCCCTTTCCCAAATTTTCCCCCATCATTTCTGGCGAGTACCTCTTTATTTTTACGCAAGCTTGAGGAGGATAACATATGCTTGTTGATATAATCTTATCCTTTGGATAATTCCTTCGGAGTATGTTTAACGAACCCTAAGAAGGAGTGGTTCGGTCCCATCATGGGTCTATTAATGTTTGTTTAACGAGTCCAGAGATAGAAAACTCGAAGGTTTTTGAAGATTATAGATTTTGGAAAAACACTTAAAAGAGAACTCTCTCAGTTCCTTTTTTGCAAAAAATAGTCTGGATGAGACCGAAAAAGAGATAAATTATCGCTCACCAGATGCTTACTTCAAATAATTTATCGAGCGTAAAAATAGCAAGGTCGCTCGGTGATCTTTTCATGTTTAGAGAGTCTGAAAAGAGATTAAAGAGGACTCCAGGGGGTTCCTTTTTTGTATAACCTTTACAAGTCCGAAAAAGTGATAAAAGTATACTCGGTTACATTCTCATTGATTTACGAGCATGAGAAAGAACAAAGACTAAGCTCGGTAACTTATTCTCATGTATTTATGAGAATGAGAAAGAACAAAGACTAAGCTCAGGATTGTTTTCATTTTTACCCAAGCTTTAAAACAAAACAAAACTATGCTTGGACCTAGTTTCATTTTTACACAAGCTTGAACCAGAGGGAACTATGCTTGAGGTAAGTGGTTTCATTTTTACATAAGCTTGAACCATATAAAACTATGCTTGGGATAGATTTTAATTTTTACACAAGCTTAAAATCTAAACAAAACTATGCTTGAACCATAGAAAACTATGCTTGCACTTCCCAACACATAACACATGGATGGTTGGTACTTAGCCCCCGGCTTAAGAAGCTAGTAGCTCAACTTCAACATGAAGTCCAGAGGCTGAGGAAAATGCCCCCCAAGCTTCGTTTCATCCAACGACAAAGGAGAATGAAATGAAGCTTCAAATACTAGATGAAGGACTTGACTCAAATAGAGAGGGGGAAAAATGATTTCATTTTTTAATGAGCTTGACATAGAAACAAGAACTATGCTCGTAACCTCTGTTTCATTTTTTAACGAGGTTGCTATAGAGACAAAAAATCTATCCTCATAAGTGGTTTCATTTTTTAAACGAGCTTGAAATAAAAAAAAAAACTATGCTCAAAGACCTCTGTTTCATTTTTTAACGAGGTTGCCTCAGAGATGGAAAAACTATCCTCAAAACCTTTGTTTCATTTTTTAACAAGGTTTCCACAAAGATGTAAAAACTATCCTCAGAATCTTCTTGATCATGGATTCCAAGAGGAAAATGCTCTGAAAGGAGACCATGTCAAGGGACAAAACTTGGTCATGGCTTCCAAGAGGTCTTCGCTGGAAGGAAGAAACGCACTCTGGAAGGACACCATGTCAAGGGTCCTGACAGGTGTAAAGATATCAGGATCTAACAACCCTATCGAAGAGATCACCATGTCAACTACTGGATCTAATTCATCATAAGTTTAAGCCATGGGTGACAACACCACATAATTGACTTGTGGCGGGGGCAATACCGACTGCATATAAGAACCATTCAGGGAAGAAATCCAGTCAGGGTCAATGAATGAAAGTTGATCAATAGTCACAACCCATCCAGTGTGAGAGAAAGATATCACATGAAAAAGAGTAGACACAGTAGCTTTCATGGCATAGACATAATCTCTCCCAAGGAGTAAAGCAAAATCCAAGGGGTCTTGGACTACCATAACGTCAATAAAGACAGTTTTCCCTCCCAAAGTTACAAGAAACTGAGGAAGGGTCCCTAAAGGTTGACTAGTTCTTTTGTTAAAAGCTAACAAATTCTACATAACCGGTGCAAGCGGAGGACAACCTAAAGCTTGCCAAGAAAAAGAGGAAAAAATACTAACGGACACACCTTCATCTATCAATGTCTAAGGAACATCCTGACCACAAACCTATGTTGTAATCTGGAAAGGAATGTGAGAGGGAAGACGAGGTCCAGTTAGCACACCCCAATCAAAACAGATGGCCTCATTACTTGGAGGGGGTTCCACGGGAGAAGGAGGAATACCCCCTGACACGACAGAGTCTGTATCAATGAGAAAAACATGAGTAGTATTGGGTTTACTCTCTAGTGGGAGAGTAGGATCGATCGATGGAGAGATCAAATCAACCACTTGAGTTTCATTCTCCAAGGAGGGAATGGGGTCGACAGATGGCAACGAATCGACCACTTGGGTGACATTCTCCAAGGGGATAATGGGGTCGACAAGTGGAGACGGATCGACCGCTTTAGTTTCACTCTCTAAGGGGAGAGTAGGATTGATCAAGGATGGTATCGGATCAACCACTTTGTCAATTGGTTCAACTAAGTACGTGACCAGATTGACGACATGATCAATCAGATTGGCCAGTGAAGGGACTGGAGTGATCATTCCATCAACTATTGGAGGGTTGAGAGAAAGCTTATGGTAAGCAACTTGAAGTTGAGGTTTTGAAACAGTCATGTCTTCCAGTAATTTAGAGGCTTCGTCCATACAAGGGAAAAGGTGAGTGAGATGACTCCCTTTGCATAACATGCACGGGAACTTGACTCTACTTTTCTTCTTCCCAACGATATTGTGACTAGTTGATGGGAGGTCATCAATATGTTGTTCAGAGGCTGATGACATGGGTTGGTCAGGATGTGTAGACCATACTTCTATAACCTTGGATAGACCAGGGAAATCCTTAATAAGATGGCTACCCTTACAAAGCCTGCAAGGGTACTTGGGCTTACAGGTTGTTTGGGTGATCTTGACATCATCAACACTCCCAACACGATTAACAGTAGCTAGTTGTTTTCCAGCATGTTTGACAATGGTCAAAGACTTTGACCCTTGCTTATATTTCTTCTTCTTAATCTTTCTTTTTTTCTTCTTATTATTCACCGGGTTACTAGCTTCAGAACTTTCACCCGATGAAGAAGATGAAACGGAAGGTGACATTGCAAGAGAAGAAGGCAAAGAAGACCTTACTGGTGAAGAAGGTGAAGGATCAACATGAGTTTGATGCTCGTGGGGGGAAGTTCTTGTGACTGAAGCACTAGCTGCATTCAGGATTACCTGAGTGGAAAAAAACCATACTGGTAATCCAATAGTGAGACCTAGAAGTCTCAAATTAGCGATGTGAGGAGGACCAAGGTTTCCATAAGAAGGAAAAACAAAAGGTTCCCCTGGAGCAGGGGTTCCTTCATTGGTCATTCCAGGAACTGATGCCATTAAATAAATCCAACCTAGAGTCTGCTAGGGAAAACAAGCAGCACACGCTAAAAATATAGGAAGTAAGCAAACAAACAAAACCTTCTCACAATGAGCACACTATTTGGTGATGAAATCCAACGTCGTGGGAACAAAGTAAGAAGGAGATGAGATAGAGTGGGTGGAAAAGTTACGTTGATGACCTACTTAACGGAATTACACCCTGGTGCAAGCTCCCACACATAATCATGGGTATACCCTCTAAGGAGCCCGAGTGAGTTTGGCCAACGTCAATTCCAGGTACCGTGAAGACTTGCCCCTCCACAGTCACCTTGTGTAAATACCCTAAAAAGATAGGCCACTAAGGTTACCACTGACAACAATAAATCCTGGGGGGACAGTCGACAGTCCGATCCACACGCAAGGGCAGGGTATCTAACCCGAAATCAACTCAAAAGGCTTCCACTCATCGTTGTGGGTACACCTATGAGTGATCCTCGTAATACGTGCAATCTCTACACCAAGACCAACAAAGTAGGGTGAGTAACTCTGCTAGTCTCAATGCGACCTCGTGCTTGACCCTTGTGTTAGAAGGGCTTCCTAGGAAAAAATGTAATAAGTGGATTTAAACGCTCCCTAACTCAAGATTCTATGTTTGTTTGCAACTTTGGAAAGTTATCTTTCACACCTATTCCAAAGCCCTACGATTAATCTAATGTAGGTTTTCTACCAGAAAAGATAAAAATGTCTAATCAATTTTTATAAGCGCTTTATTTTATGGTTGTTGTTACTCAAGAGGAAAATGGCGTGAACAATATGGTGTTTTGACCGACTCAAAAATTATGCAAAGATATGAGGATGAAATCTTTTCATTTTGATGAAAGCTATGCTATGAGAAGGAGAAAACATTTATCATTCCCATATGCACAATGTCCCAAAATATATTAAACTCATCAATATCAAGATTCTCAAGAAATGAGAAAAAGGTACTGAACACCAATGCACAATTCATGCCCCCCCCCCCGGCCATGAGGGGGAAATTTTTTCATAATTTAAGATCAAAAGATGCCAAGAATCATGCAATTTCGCTACTTCAAATGCAAGGATGCTCCCAATCTAATATAAAGCAAGAAATTAAATCTTTTTGTTCCAAAAATTTTACTAAAAGCAATAATGAACTTTCTTAAAACAAAGAAACCCAAACTGGTCTTTTCAATTGCATAAGAAAAGTGATATATCAAACAATAATCAAATGATAAAGACCAAGAAACTCAACTTTCAACTGATTGTCGGTCCTGAACCAATCAATCACACTCAGATTCTAAAATCAGGGAGCATAGCTTTGCCAATAAAAGTCAAGAAATGAAAGTCAAGAACAAAGTGACAGGAAGAGCCTTGAAATCCTAAGACTGTTCATGCACAAAAATGAAGACAAGAAAGACACCAATCAATGGTCCAAGAAATTATTATGAGGCACCTAGAATGATATGGGAAGTTAAAGATGCCAAAGCTCAAAACCAAAATTTTGAAAAAATGAGTTCGCAGGCTGGTAGTATTACACAGTGCGAGAATTAGGCATTCTCGCAAGTGGCCCTTGAGAATATTACGAGAACCTTGCACTACAACCTAAAGGCAGAGTGAGAACTCTGTGGATTCTCACAGGCTACAGTGAAGTGCAGTGCGAGAACCTCTGAAACTAGTCAAATTTTTGGAAAATGAAGCAAAAATTGAAAAGGCCTCTAGCCCCAGAGGGTCTATCAAGATATCCTGAAGACTCAGAGATTGATAGGAAAGGAGAAAAGTGAAACAAGAGAAAATGGCCACAGAAAATTTCCAAAATCCACAAAGAAAATGGGATGTTCCCCAGTGGATTCGCCAATTTTGTTATTGGATAAATCCGTAAGTGTGGACACTAACCGATCTCCCTAGATCCACCTGGATCTAGAACAAAGCAAGACAGAACATGACTCTTTCCCTAGATTCTAACCATTGAATTAAATAGAGGGAAAGAACAAAGAACATACCTTATTATCACTTCCTATGGTCTTTGTTTCTCCTGCTTTGCTTCAGTGCTCTTGTGTAGCCAAGACCAAGACAACACAAACCAACCAAAGTGAAGAAAGCACAATCTATTCAACAGTCAATCTATGTATATGATCAAGGAATTATACAATAAAGTGGAATTATCTTTATGGGAAAGGGACATGCTACTGTATCATATTAATGGAAAGTAAAGATTACAACCTGAGCCTTAATGTCACAAACTTCCTTTCGATGGCCCTTGGCTTCGACACACACACTTGCTCACTTGCATGAAGAAGATCAATTCCTTTGGATAAACTTACTGGAGTCTCCAAGCTATTGTAGCTTCAGTTATTCACACAATTCTTTCACCAATTATCCAATGAATCGTGCTTAACCTTTTCCATGAGAATTCACTCAGTATATAGGAGAGAATGAATTAGTTACTTGGATAAGAATGATCCCAAAATATCAGAGAATCCAGTACTAGGATAACCATTCGAATGCCATCTCATCCTTCTAGAAGATTCCCTTCTAGAAGCATCGAGAATTCATCTTTTTCCTTGATTTAGAAAGAGTTCGCACCCTAGCAGTTCAACACAGTGCGAACTTCTCGCACCCTGGCTTAAGGCAGCCTGCGAGAATCATGCATTCTTGTAGGCAAATATACTAGCAACCTACGAACAGTCTTCAAAAATGAATTTTCTGGAAGAGATGAATATAACTTTTTCTCAGGAGAAAGTTCTTATGAAGAGCCTGAGTACACCATCATCAATACATCATCATGATGACCAAAATCATGGGTAATAGCAAGTGTCTAGATCTGACAGACTATCTCTGCTAGATGGTTTTTCAGGATACAACTAGGTCCTTATGTCTCCCTCAGACCAGCTTAAAACCACCTTTCGTACCCCATGGGGCACTTATGCCTACAGGAAAATGTCTTTTGGATAGATAAACATCAACACCACTTTCTAGAGAGCAATGGATATTGATTTTCATGGCATCATTAACCAGTCAGTCGTGGTCTACCTTGATGATGTTACCATCTTCTCTAAAAGAAAGAAAGATCACTTGTCTCACCTCAGGGATGTCCTAGAACGATGCCACAAGTTCGACATATCTCTCAACCCTAAGAAATCAGTCTTTGCAGTAGAGAAAGGAAAAATGCTTGGGTTTATAGTATCTAAGGATGGAATGATTATTGACTCTGAAAGAACCCAAGCTATTTCTAAACTCCCCCCTCCTTCCAAAAAATCCATGCATTCCTTTTTGGGCAAGATTAATTTTGTCAGAAGGTTTGTCCCAAGTTTCTCAGAAATGGTAAGACCATTACAGAATTTTATTTAAAAATATGGTTTGTATCATTGGGGACCACAAGAAATTCAAGACTTTGACTCAATTATAAAAGTAATAATAGAATCCCCTTCCTTCATGAGTCCCAATTTTTCTCAGTATTTCACTATTTACACCTTTGCTTCCGACCGATCTTATGTTTTTGTACTTACGCAGAAAAATGATAAAACAAATGAAATACCCATTGCCTTTGTGAGCTCATTTTTGAAAGGAGAAGAGCTTAAATACCCAACAATAGATCAACATGCATATGTTATTTTCAAAGAAGTGAAACACTTCTGGTCTTACCTTTTGAAATCTAGAACCGAGGTTATTGTTCCTTACCCTACTATGAGAAACCTATTAGTACAAAAAGAGGTGGGTGAGAAAAGAGAAAATTGGATGACTTCGTTATAGGAATATGACCTTGAAATAACCCCTGCATAGATTGTTATAGGTCAAGGCCTATGTAAGCTAGTGGTTGATTCGGTTGAAGAACGAGAAAGTCAAATAAAAGCCTCAATTGTGAATCAGCCTGACGAAAAACAGATCAGTTATGCACAAGTTAAAGATAATTCTTGGTATGATAACATTAAATTTTATTTCACACATGGATTTTCTCCCCACAATCTCGATCCTAAAAACCAAAGAGCACTTAGGATTAAATCTTCATCTTTCCAGCTAATAAATGATGTATTATTTCGAGAGAACTTTGATGGTGTTCTTATGCGTTGTTTAGAAAAGGAAGAGTCAGAAAAAGTGCTATCTGAACTTCATGCAGGTGAAGCCAGTAGTCATTTCGGTGGAGATACCACCACTCACAAAGTGTTAAGAGAGGGATACTATTGGCCTACCTTGTTTAAATATGCCCATGTGTTGTGTCGTAAATGCATAATCTTCCAAAAGGTTGTGGGACGGGTAAAAAAGGCAGCATTCCCTTTGCATATTGTTACTGTAGATTCCCCTTTTTAGCACTGGGGTCATGACATCATAGGAAGTTAATCCATGTTCTTTGCAGAAACACAAGTATATCCTGAAAACAATGGATTATTTTACTAGATGGTCCGAAGTTGTACCTTTAAAATTGGTGAACAAAAATCTGGTAGTATCCTTCCTAAACTCTCATATCATCACTCGTTTCGGCATTCCTGAATATCTGGTTTTTTATAATGCCTCTTACTTTTCATCCCTTGATATGAATGTTTTTTCTCTGGAAAAAGGGATTAAACTAAAGTATTCTGCAAGCTATTACCCTCGAGGAAATGGCTTAGCAGAATCAACAAACAAAAAATTGATCAAGATTATTAAAAGGACAGTTTCAGAAAATGACAAAAATTGGCACAATGCACCGTATAATGCACTATGGGCTGATAGGGTAACATCAAAAGCTTATGTTGGTAATTCCCCTTTCTTCCTAATTTACGGAAGAAACACCATTCTTCCCCCATGTTTTTTACTCCCTTCTCTGCAATTTTTGCAGAAATTTCAAGAAGAGGAGCACCCTCCCCTAGAAAATCGAATTAATGCCTTGTTAAAATTGCAGGAGTTAAGAAACCAAACAAAGAAGAAACTGGGTCAGCATCAACAAATTGTAAAAAGTTGGTTTGATTCAAATTCTTATTTAAATAGGAATTTCAATGTAGGAGATATGGTTCTCAAATGGGATAAAGCTCATGAGGGGAAGGGGGAACATACCAAGTTCCAAAACTTGTGGCTGGGACCATTCATAATTTCTGAAAATTTGGGCCCTAGCTCTTTCTGTCTATATAATTTGGAGGGACAGCCAGACACTTTCCCAGTGAATGGCCAGGATCTCAAGAGGTATTTCACTTGATTTTTTATGTTTCACTCTTTTGTAAATATTTTTTTTTTAATTTCCTTTTCTCTTTTTTATTTTGGTTCTTTTCACTTTTCTTGGTTTTGATTTGTTTTCTGGATAATTATGTCTAAGTCACCATCTCATTTGTCGAAGTGAATTATAATTTTCGTTCATTAGAAGTAGTTGATAACTTCCCAAGAACCTGAGCAGTAAGTGCTAAAAATCAGATCAACAGAAATAAGTTTCTGTTCAAATCAATGTTTCCAGTTTCTCATTGAAATTACAAGTAGACATGATTGTCATTAATAAACTTCTAACGTTGTCCCTGTTTTGAGAAAAAAAATAAGCTATACCTTCTCATCCTTGAGATGATTTCCTAACTAAAAACTAAATGTCCAAGTCATGATGAGGGTCATCAAAACATAAGAGTAATTGGTGAAAGATCAAATATTTTCATTCCAAACTACGGTATTTTCACTATCACCCCGCCCTCTTTAATATCATTAAGTTCTGCAAACTATAAACAAATTCTAGAGGATTGAAACCACCACAATGTGTGGGAAGTTTATGTAAACCTGTCGGGACACTGAATAGGTCTACTGGCAGTGGGTAAATGCATGCATGATACCAAGGCAACTTTGTTAGGGTACTGAATAGGTCTGCTAGTAGTGAAGCAATGTCGGGTTTAAGAAGATCCGCAAGTCTATTTTCAATTTGATCAAAATGAAAAGATGTAACATATCATGGTTGAATGACTCTTGGATAGGATAGAGGTAATAGAGTGGGTCAAATGAAATCCCTTCAAAGGCTATGGATGTCTGCTGGAAATAGTTGCTCTGTCAACAATATCGAAGTCAACTGCATAAACAATCACTACACTTGTAATCTATGTTAGAGACCGGATGACATTGTTTTTAGACAGAAATACATATAATACTAAGTTGGGTTATTTTTTGAGTTATGATCAGTATGCTTGACCAACTATTAACTATTTATAAAATTCATTTTATCTAATTCATCTTGGCATGATTTGTTTGTGATGCAGAGATAACTGCTTCGTCCAGTACGTCACCATTTTTGGTAGCCACAAATGATTTTCAATACTTACTACAATCAAAATAGACTATACCTTTCTATAGCTACCATCACCATCTATTTGTAAATAATTCAAGGCAATGATTAGGTTAAGTTTACCTTATTGAGTTTTTTGTTTGCATTTTCATTTGTTTTAGTTTTGATTCATGACTGTAAGCTTGAATTTAAACATAAAAACTTTGATTGTCTTCATAATATTTTACCTTAGAAATATTGTTTTAAAAGCCACCCGTATGTGATTAAAGTTCAAATCTTGTGAAATGGTTGATTAGTCCATTATCTAATTTTTTTTTATTATGGTTGTTATGAATTCAATGATTGATTAGCTCATTGTTGAAATGTTTTGATGCATCAAGAACCTTGGTTAAGTGTGGATATTCTTCTCATGAGTTTTACTATCACATCAACATTCATGCCAATGAGTACAAGCATGTTGTACTTGCATTTTCACCTTACCTTGCTGGCCCAAAACATTAATGAAGTTATTCATTATGCACATAGGGTTTTGTACTCTATAAGTTCTGGCACTCATCACGAGAGGTGGTTTGGAATTCTATGAACCTTTTGATTTTCATTCTCCCTAACTCTCCTATCCAAGTTATGATAGCCCCCAGACTCTACTATTTTCATGTCTTCACTTTCCTTTCAAACCTATTTCTGTTGCTCGTCGGTTGGGAATCTAAAACTATCCCGAGTGATTTATGTTGCATCCTTGTCACAATGGTAATGGCACATGTAGTCTGTATTGAGTTGAACGTATGCCAAGCTTTACTATCCCATGACGATGTTAGTGATGACCTAAAGGCTCATGGCTAGGATGTATTCCTCAATAAGTTCGAGAGCTATAATCTCTAGGTTGAAAAATCTTTTGCACAAACCTGTGATGGCTTCAGAGCCAAGATTGGAGAGATATAGTTGGAATTGAGAGAGGATTTCATGAGAAAAGAGACAGGGCTCCAATCAAAAGGTGAGAGGTGGTTTAAAAATGCTAAAATAGAAGAGGTCCCGTGGAGTTTATTTATGACCTCCCGTAAAACCACTTGTTGTATAAAAGGTATTCCTATCGCTCTGTTAAAACCTAGATGGCATAGTCTACTTTTAATTCTGAAGCAATTTGTTACATGTGAAGGCCGATACGAGATGGATTTTCTGTACCATATTCGTTTTCTTATGAATTTCATAGGGTTTGAGTTGGATATTCCCTTTTACCTATTAATGACTATTTACAAAATGTCCAAGCGTTACAAATGATAGGGTATCAATTCAAGTTTGTTTCACCACAGACTCATTAAACACTTGTTGGTTTATCATCTGTTGAAGATAGGTGACAATTGGGAAACCTTTATGATAAGAAAGGGATTCACCCATGCCGATGCTACAACCAACCCTCTTTTAACTGCAAACCGTAACTCAGGCAGACTAGTAGCTAAAATCCAGTTCGCTAATTCATTTGAGGGCCCAAAATTTATTGGACCAGCTTTTGTTGTTAATGAAACCCTTGTGGATAAAGATGTATCATGTAGGTTTTCACCTGGAAGATCTATGGAACAAGTGATTTCTTAATTAAAAGAAAAGGATCTTCCTGTGCCTATGAACGATTCTACTTTAAACATTGATGATAATCCTATTATCAAAAATGTTCGTAAAGGAAAGAAACCACATAGCACGGATTTAAGTTTCAAGAATAAGAATGTTGGACATTTGATTTCTAGAAAACTAAGAAATCGAAAGGGTAATCATGTGAGCTCTATCAAGATCGATGATCGGTGCTCAGATCGTGAGATAGAGGATTTATTGGCTCATGAAGACCCAGAAAATTAGTGTTCTAGGAGGGAGGTTATTACCCTTGTTAAACAGTATAATTTTGTGACCAATATGCCCCAGTGTCTTAAGGGTACAGAAGGATTTTACATTATCAGGCATGATCTGGTACAAACCACAGGTAAAAATGAATCACCCCTTGTCAATTGTGTTCCACTTCGTTCTGCCATTTCCTCGATACACTATGATAGCTGCCTCTACTGGATAGAGCATTATTATATAGATGTTCCACTCTTACAGGCCTGAATTAAAAACTTGACTACTCAGAACTCTCTGTTGAAACAAGAAAACCTTGATCTCAAGGCACATACAGAGAGGGAGAATAAATGAATCAAGACGGATGGAAACATAATCATTAAGAACATGATCAATTTCAAAGAAATTATAAACTCTGAATTGTCAGATCACTCTTTGGCTAATTTTTAATGGTAAAATGATTTTGTTTTGATTTCCTTCAATTCTATTATCAAATTCGAAATAGGTAGATTTGAATTTTGATTTCATTTGCCAAAAATAAGACTAGCTACAAAATCTATGATTTTGTAGCCAATCTCTTTTGAATAATAATTAGTAATTGTTTTTTTGAATATATCAAATCGATTTTTCTATTCTCAGGAAATGGAAAATTGTGTTGTTGATTGCTTGGAACAAAAACTTTCAATTATACACTCAAATGTTCAGTAGTTTCTCCTTTTTTATGTTTTTGTCAAACTTTTTGAAGAAACCAACTCTTGTATGAGTGGTTTTCAGTTCACCATTTTTGTAATATTATTTGGTTTTGGGGGATTCAACTCTATCTTGTATGATATGATCATTATCACGTGCTCATAATCACATGCTCATGTTTCTATTTTAAACTTGTAAATAATTTAAATTCATGTACATTGTATCTTAGTTTCTTTTAGATTAGTTTTATTTCTTTTATCATTTTAGGATTTTAGTCGGCCAACAAAGCCGTTAAACCCATCAGGTCATCTCACTCCAAATGACTTGGGTTATTTAGATAGCCCTGGTCCGGATTTGACCATCTAGTTAATGACGTGTCACTTATGCCTACCAAAAAAGTCATACCCAATGATGCGATGTCCAGAAAATCCATTTTTGTTTGAATGTATCTATGCAGAAAGATGGGGTATTTGAGCACCAGATGTGACTCAAAGTCTTTGATACCCAATTTGGTGCGTAGGGTATGAAAAATATTGGTGAAATCTGGTACTGTCTGGTCCCTTTTCTGATGAAGGGTGGTCCATCTTGTGTATTGGTACTCATAGATTCCAACAGGGTAGTATAGTTATTTAATGGACTCCCTAAAGGAATCCCATGTGGGGGAGAGTGAAAATATTTCATATTCCTCTATGGCCCTTTTCTCAGAGTAACTATCCCACTAGTCCTTAACATGGGTGATGACCTTGAGGAGTGAAAAAATAATATTTTCCCTATCAAAATAATTGTGGACTGAAAAATACCCTTCGAGTAGATTCAACCATTTATCTACAACATTCACATCTATCGGTACTTAAAATAATGGAATATCAAAATTTACCTACACCTTGAAGGGGGTTGCATGGTCGCTTAATGAATATGCATCTCCTATGGGAAACCACTGAAGGATCTGTGCAAAGTTGTCCATCATTTTGTTCCATTGTCACGCAATGTCTTCCTTGAGTAATATTTTAAAAGGATCTCTTGCTACATCATATTTCTTTTCATCCCCCATGGGTTGTTGTCGGGTTCATCACGAAGGATCTTGCAAAGGATCGACTAGTTCGACTACCAACTTCTTGTACCCAGATCTTGTCGGTGACATGCATGAAGAAAAACAAATGAAGAGCATACCTCTCTGATACCATTGATCCATATTTATGAACGAAATGAAATGAATAACAGACCGAATACAATAACACAAAGATATGGATAAAAACAACAAATATCGAGTGAAAAATAACTTCTATTAAATCAATGAAATAGGATGAAATGGTAAAAATGTAGAACTGAAAACAACTTTCTTGAATGGTGGTAGATATCTCTAAGAAGAGATGTGTCTGCTACACGCATCCGTATGAGAAGAATGATTACAATGAGGCTCTAGAGGTATTTTTAACATTACTCATGATTGCCAAAACCCTAGACATCCAAAAACCTAACCCTAGGAGATGAAACGCCAAAATTTATGTGGGCCCCAATGGGTAAGTTGGTACCTCAACTTCCCAGGGTCGTAGCTTTTGCATACGACCTCCATTTTAGGCATGTAATAGCCCGTTGGAAATTTGATTTTGAGAAATACACAGTATGTTGTCAAACTCTGACTCCATCTACAATTTGAATGTGGCAAGCCAGAAAAACATTATTTAGGGCCCCAAAATGGCCATGGAAGTAAAGAAAGATGTGATGACATGAAAACATCTAAAATAAGACAGATGGATTAGGTGGGAAGTGTTGGCACTGGGGAAAAACCATGGTTCAATGCTTCAACAACGAACCAACAAAACCCTAACTATTGACCCTTTCAGCAACACCTGTGAAGCAAATGAAGTCTCACCTGAGGTAGAGGCAAGGGGAGTTGCAGGACTCAAGTGTCTGCAACCTAGTTGGGACATAGATATGTGATCACAATGATTTAACAGAGAACTTAGAAATTAACATTCATTAGTCCTGAACCCTGTATTCACATCACAGGTAAAGCCCTAATTATAGAACAAGGTAGTATTCAACAATATCTAAGCATATCTGATCATTTAGCACATAACATCAACAGATCTAGCATTAATACAAGTTATTAAGCACTAAGACACTATATCAGATGAATATAAAATACATAAATATCCATCACTAAGAATAAATTGCATTAATGACACAAAAAAATCACAACATAGGATATACGTGGTTCACCCCCAGCGTGGGGCTACATCCACCAACTCTTCGTCTTCTTTATTATCTTCTTTCAATCCCCTTACATGAATAGAGCCACAAAACCAACTCCGCATAGGATAGGAGATCTGCACGCACCTTGAAAGATCCTCCTTTCTAGTTTAGGTCATAGCACAAAGCCTTATTACATAGTCTGCACACTAGCTTCTTACAATCACTTGCACTTAGCTCTGCAAGTATTAACACATAGTATGCACAAAGCTTGTAGATTCGCACTAAGCCGATTCTACTAGGTCTCTCCACTACTTTCTTACATCACTTAGATATCTATTTGTACATTACAAATGGGGCCTAAACATGGGTAAAACCATGGGCCAACATCCCATACCTGTTACATAAACCCTAATCCAAAAATTCTCACAAAAGGGGGTGAGATCCCGCGATCTCTTCTTCGCCTAGTGCTTCATCTTCGACTAGCTTGTTGATGTCCCAAAAATGTTCAAACATGACCAAGGTTCTCCAAAACTTGGTCGAAGGCCAACAGGCCCCCATCACTCACTTGTTACTCATCCCGAGTCACTCTGATCTGGGCAACTCTACTTCAAAGGCCTCGAGCTTGGCTCAAGATTCTTTGCTAGAGCCTCCTTCTTGGTGAAATCCTGAAGGATTCAATGGCCCTCTTTAGATGTAGATAATAGGTGTGGAGCATCGCATTTGACTGCCATTTATTTTCCATGTCTCTTGAATACCATAGCGTAGTGAACTTTACAGCTAGTGGTTCAGATGACTCAATTTCAGGGAAGGTCACTCTTTCCAGCATCTCCCAAGTAATGAAGGCAATGAGAATCAACATCCAACTAAAATGGAACTCGTAGCCCTAATCTTAATCTTCACAATAGTCTTTCTCTAACTGATTAATGAGGTAGCTCGCCCAATTCCTTTGCATCCCTTTGAAGCATTTTCGTGTGAGGCCGATGAAAAACCTCGTGACTTTTGTTGGCTTGTTCTTTGGGATGATATTACAAGCAATCAACTGGAAATCTAGATGCACTGCACCATTTTGGATGGAGGCTACCTTATATCCCTGCTTCCCTTTCTACACATCATCGTAGGTTTATTTTATGCGTTTCACTAGGGTGTGATCTGCATCCCTCCCTAGGTAAAACTCCTAGGGATATGGTCCTTGCATGCTTAATCAAGTGATCTGATGGATCAATGCCATATCTACTATGATGCATCGATGCAACCACAGGTAACCACCATGGTAGCATGACATGAGGAGTTTAGTGCACGTGTTAACCTCCTGATGTTTGTCCAAGTGTGGGATCTTCATCACATTAAGAATGGTGGACCTCGTGATGTCCATAGTCCATGGATGAGGGATTATCTTTGACTTCTTCCCCGTTGTCTTGTTCAAGTACTTGTGTGGTGCGAGTATGCCATAGTTCTTGCAGTCTCCTAAGTTGAAGTCATTGATCTTTAGCGTCATAATATGTCCTAACTGTAGTTCAACTACGTGTATCCCCTTCAGAAGGTACGTAGTAATCAGTGTATAGTCAAAGTCCCTCAAGATGCTATCACGACTAACTATGCCAACCAGAGGTGGGATATAGTCAATAATGATTGATGGGATGAGCTTCGCATTTTCCAAGTCATTGCGATGCTTGCTTCTTCTCTCTGTCGCAGTTTGAGAGGGGCCAGATCGATGTGCAGTCGATGGGGATGCTTGCACTCCTCTTGTCGACAAGGACTGTACTCTTGTGGATAGGACCTTCTCATCGATGAGGTCTATGAGGATTTCTTCAACATATTTTTCTATTGCGCTAAGGTTGCCCAACATACACACTCAAGATCAGATATCTTGGGTCAATGAACAAACAATCAAGGTAGCAGAATGGAAGGTGAGGTTACAATAAGCACTGCATGAAAGAAATTAGTTCTTTTTGGGCTTGGATAATCACAATTCATGAAAGTTTCCTCGGTGCAACGCTCGACGGAATAAATAGAAAATGTCATAATGGACTCTTCCAATGGGTAGGAATTCCTTGAACAATACAATTCCATCCATTATGACACGGTAACAACGATCGGATGGCGAACATTCTGAAAATAACTGTGTTTCTATCCATTCTAGAGCGTTGTTCTAATGGTCGAGATGCCTCCAATGGTCATATTTATTCGTCGTGGCAAATTTTCAGTTAGTTTTTTTATCTTATTCTGGTGAGGTTAAATTTATGCAATCCTTCCTTCTCCAAAGTCCTCTCTGGAACCTCCTGCAATTTTTCTAGCTTTGATTTGTTCTTACTGAGCTTTCTAGCTTTCTTTCTTGTGATCTACATCTCTAGATTCCTCTTTCCATTCTTGTTCTTATCCTTTCTTAGCATAGTAACTTCAAACTATTGAGGATGTTTCCCAAGTTTCGAGGATAATACTTCTTCTCTTACTATTTCTGGAGTAGGTGCTCTACTCTCCTACATGGATAGGTTCTTTAAGCCTTATTTTGTTCTTTCAACTTTGACAGTTAAGTCTCTGGTCCTCATTTACTTCAACTTTTCCTCTTGTTCTATTATTAAGCACGTTATTCTCTTAGCCATGAAATCCCTTAATTCTTTATTTTTCTGTTCTATAGCTTCCTCTTCTTCTCTCCTTCAGATCTGATCTCTCTCAATCCAAGCATTTCCTAACAAAAGTGCAAAGGGAAAATTGTTCTCAACAAACTTAATGACCTCAAATTCTTCTTCTGTTGATATTCCATGAGAAACCATAGGTACATGGGAAAGTATTCCACATAGGGTTATCAACTTTCCTTTAAACAATCCTATTCCTCCCAATGAAGGAATCATACAGGCTTTCCTAAGATTTCCCAAGTACTTTATGTCATAATGTTCACCCGTGTTTCTGCATCCAATACATAGTCTATTTCGAAGTCTCCTATTCTTGTTTCTATGCACTCTTTCTCTTTAAAATATCTGATAAACAGATATCTCTGTGATCATTCAATGCTTCTTTCATCTGGAATAATATAGCCTCTGAATCTTTTTGGTTCTTTAGCATATTCTTAGTCGCTTGACCTTCCTCGTGGTCTACTTGTCTCATTTTCATCTTCTCAACTTTAACAATCATTCTTGGGAAATCTAAAACTTCATGTCCAATATCTTTATAGCAAAGCCAAATAGGAATTATACCAGGGAATTCCTTAGCAAGATGTCTTGGTCTTCTGCAATTATAACATAATGTCAATCCTCTCTTTCTCTTAAATGATCCCCAACCTTTCTTGTATTGCGCAATGGGATCATAGTGATAGACCTGCAAAAAATTCTTTCTAGGATCCTGCATCCACTTGTTAGTCCAAAAATTATTTACATGCATAGGGATAACATTTATTTCACTATTTTTATCATATCTATTCATATCATCTCTTCTTTCTTCTAGTTGTTCCCTATTTTTCAGAAGAAAATTTCCACTTATCTTACTTTTATCAGAGCACAAAGCCTTAAGATATTACTTTTTTTCTTCATATCTAATTCCCTTTTTTGCATATAACTTCACAAGTCAAGTAGAGTATTGCACACTACAAAAATAGATCTACGCACATATCTTTATCTTTTCCTTAGTTCCCAACAATCACAGTTTCAGGTCCCGACAACAGAACCATTTGTTGGCACAGGGTCAGACCCAGGGTTCAACACTTCAACAACGCACCAACAAAACCCTAACTCTTGAACCTTTCAGAAACACCTGCGATGCAAATGAAGTCTCACCCGAGGTATAGGTAGGGGGGTTGTAGGACTCAAGTGTCTACAACCTAGCTGGGACACAGATATGTGATCACAATGCTTTAACAAAGCACTTATAAGTTAACATTCATTAGTCCTTAACCCTTTATTCACATCACAGGTAAAGCCCTAATTAGAGAACAATGCAGTATTCAACAAGATCTAAGAAAATATGACCATTTAGCACATAGAATCAATAGATATGGCATTCATCCAAGTTATTAAGCACTAAGCTACTATATCATATGCATCTAACATACATAAATATTAAACACTAAGAATAAATCACATTAATGACACAAAACAATCACAACACAAGATATACATGGTTCACCCCGAGCGTGGGGCTGTGTCCACCAACCCTTTGTCTTCTTTATTATCTTCTTTCAATCCTATTACATGCAGAGAGCCTCAAAACCAACTTCGCATAGGACACGAGATCTGAGTGAACCTCTCGAGATCCTCCTTCCCGATTTAGGTCATAGCACAAAGCCTTCTTACATATTCTGCACACCAGCTTCTTATAATCACTTGCACTTAGCTCTGCAAGTCTTAACACATAGTATGCACAAAGCCTCTAACTTCGCACTAAGCCGATTCTACTAGGTCTCTCCACTACTTTCTTACATCGCCTACATATCTATTTATACATTAAAAATGGGGCCTAAACATGGTAAAACCATGGACCGACATCCCATACCCGTTACATAAACCCTAATCCCAAAAATCTCACAAAAGGGGGCGAGATCCCGTGATCTTCGCTTCGTCTAGTGCTTCATCTTCGACCAGCCTGTCGAAGTCCCAAAAATGGTCAAACATGATCAAGGTTTTCCAAAAATTGGTCGAGGGATAATAGGTAGCCACCAATATCCATGTGGAAGTTGTGTAGGGATTCAGATAGCCCCGGAAGTGTAGAACCCATAATTAAAAATAATTACAAAAGAACATGTTGAACTAAAAATTGTCAATAAGATCCAACTGGAATTGGTGGGTGGCCACCAATATCCACTTGGATCACATGTTCATGCCCTAAGAAGGGGCTGAAGTTCTTTTATAGATGGGGCAAGAGAAAATATAAATAAGTGAGTGCTCTATGAGAAGAGTCACCATAGTTGAGAAATGGTGGCGGGGAAAGGTAAAGAGAGTAGTGAAGCAGTTTGAAGTGTTACGGAAAGAAATCATACCTAGAGAAGAGGATGAAAGGAAGACATAGGAGTTGTGAAAGATATGAAGACAAGAAATACCAACCAATCTAAGGTTGTAGGAAAGAGAATCATAGAAAGAAATAAGTCCCATGGAGAGCGGACAAGATGAAGAAGGTGTAGAATCAATAGAGGAAGAGGGATGTCTGGATCTTGTGAAAGATAGAAAATATTTAGTCCCAATCCCAGGAGGATTCAACCATGAAGAGGAGTAGGTTTCTCTCATAAAAGAAAACAAGACCCCCTATATCAAATAAACCCTCCTAGAAGTCAGTGGAACCATCCCCGAGTTCCCCATCCCCCAAGTGCCTTCAATACCCTTGGTAAGCTCACTACCTCATACTCATGAAAATATTATTTTTTTGAATTCAATTAGTTCAACAAGAGAATCAATTGTAAATAATGGGAGGATAGTAGGGTCTCCTAATAAATCACAACCAGGGCCATTAGGATTTATTTTGATAGGAACTAGAATAATGACAATTGTTTGGAACACAAGAGGATTGATCACCCAATACCCAAAATTCAAAGGTAAAGGGGATGAGGACATAGAACAACATTGGTTTCTATGTGAGGCCATATGGAAGTCTAGAGGGACCTTGGATGCGAACAATTTAGTATAATTTCATACTACCTTGAGGTGTCATGCCATCAAATAGTACATGAAGGATATTGAGCCTGGGGTACAAGGACATACCTTTACCCTTGAGAAGGTGCATCAAACATTCATTTATGAATTCAAGCTACCTTAGTAATAACAACAAGCTCTCTCTGAGTTGTGAAAGATTCAATAGAGACAGGGGGAGTCTGCATGGGAATACAATCATAAGTTTAAGGACGTTATTGGGAGATTGGTACACCCAATTCATGAAGACCATCAAAGGGAATGGTACATCCAAGGGTTTCTACCCTTGAATCGAAGACCCTTGATGCAATAGAGAAAATCCACACTGACAGAGGATTTGGAACAGTCAATGAATATTGAAGCCATGGTGGGATAACCAAGGATCCTGAAGATAAATAGACTTCTGGTAGATTCACACATGTTGAATCTCCAAGGACATATATTTTCACTAACTGGAAAGATCCAGTAATTAACTCTACTCAAGCCAGGGTGAACTTAAGTTTGGTTCAAAGGATGCTACATAGAGGGACATCAGGTAACTGAGTTTCCTCTGATAAGGGGAATAGTACACCCCCCTACAGGACCAATGAGAGGATTTTCGTATGTGTCATCAACTCCGCTATTTCATGCACTAGTTCAATACAACACTTTCCCAAGTGCCCAACCCACTCAGACGACTGAATACTATGAAATATGTTGGACTCAGGGGAATGCACCAAGACACTACCCCCTCCTATATAATTACTCATTGACACCTAATACAATACATTGTGAGTTTTGTGGTGTAGAATTCCTGTAGAAACCCCGATAGATCTAGAATTCTAGTTAAATTGAACACAAACAATTTTCTGATATTCAAGAGATGAGAGAAATTTTTTTCTCCATAAATCAAAGAATTATATTAATAAAAAATGAATATACATGAGAAACCATCCTCAAAAAAGAAGAGAGGAGGTGAATATATAGAATTTCTAACATAGTTCGACCTAGACCACTAAATATACATGTCACCCACTCATTAATTTTCACAAGAGTTAAGCGATGCACATTATCTCACTTAAGCTCACTTAACTGACAAGAGAAGCAGTTCCAACTCACTTAACTGACCCGAAATAGTAGTTACTAATAATAGTAATGGAAAAAATCATTAATTAAGGAATAAATCTCTCACTCAAAGAGGAGGTGCACATTACCCAATAATAGATGATTTTTTCATAGGAGAGTTGGAATAAATCAAGGACAAAACAAGAATAAATCAAGAAAATCAAGAACTAGGAGTTGAGACTTGATCTAAAATTAGCAGTTTTCCCTCAAATCTAGGGATGAGGTGCCCTTCTTCTCTATGTGGCCAAATTAGGTGAAATAAAGTGTAAATGAATGTATTAACCAATATATAGGAGTCTAATCTAGGTATAAACTAATGTAAGTTAGGGATATGCTCCAACGCCCGCCCTTAAGCCTAACTGTAATGACAAAACATTTGAGTCCCGACAACTTGGCCATTTTAGGTACTGATTACATAAAATAATTCCCCATGAAAAGAGGAAAGAGGGAAAACCTCATGGGAACCCCCCCCCAAAAAAAGGAGGAAAAAAAAAAGGCTGAGTGGCCAAAAGTAACCTACTTAGTTGTCTCCACCCTCCAAGCATAGCTCTCAGTTCTGAAAATTTATTTTCAGTGAAGGACTTGGTGAAGATGTCTGCAACCTCAGAGTGTGAATTTGGATGTGAACAAAGTGAAATATATAAATGTATGGGAAGCAAAATTTCTGTGGCAGCCAGGGCTTGAGGAGCCCTAAAAAATAGTGATCTAGTCCTTCTTGTATCCACAGGATCACCGACTAGTTCACCTGAATCCTGCAGGGTTTTCTCTACCCAAGTTAGAAACTGAGTTGGAGCAGCCATGAACTGCTCCTCATCCTCTGTATTATACCTAAAAGGATTCTCTGATGGATTTTCTAAAGTGCTCGAAGAATTTTCTGACTCCTCCTCATCAGTGACAACAAGCGGTTCCTCGGTAGGGTCTTCTAAAAAATCATGTAGTGACTCTTCTTCAGTCTTCACACTTCGAGCTAGAATGAAATTTTCAGTGTGAGAGTCCATAAATATATATCCTTTGACACCTTTAGGATATCCAAAAAATATGCATTCAACACTTTGAGGCTCCAAATATTTCCTCTTATGTGTCGGAATGTGAGCCCATGCTCGTGAACCAAAAATACGAAAGTGCGACACTTTCAGTTTCTTACCGATCCAACATTCAAAAGGAGTGGTTCCTTTGAGTGATTTGTGAGGATATGAGTTCTGAATGTATTCTGCACAATTAATAGCTTCATCCCATAGCTTGGGAGCTAATGATATCAACTGTAGCATACAATTTTCCATCTCTTTTAAGGACCAGTTTTTCCTCTCCACGACACCGTTCTGTTGTGGTGTATATGGCACTATGTGTTGTAGTTGTATACTGATTGAAGGCTATGGGAATAGGCCCATAATTTCATTGTGAATCATCCCAAGAGGTGAAGAATCTCTCTATGCCTTCCCTTTGTCAAATTTTTTCTCTAGATTCTTTCCAAGAATGCATCCTTGACATACACCGCTTGTGAATTTAATAGTTGGCAATCCTTCTACCATGTTTTCCTTGCTGAGTTGATGCAAGTACTTATAGTTTAGATGGAAAAATATTTCATGCCATAAAATGATGATATAATTAGATTGTGACAGAAATACAGTGCTAATATATTTAGGAACAAAGTGGGAGAAGAAGTACAAACAAGAACCGTGATTTGCAATTCCATGTGCAAGTTGTGAGCCTATGGAAATGTTGGTAATCACTGCGGAGTCCAGAGTGAACTCCACCTTCCTTATAGAGCTGGAATGAGTGATCTGATATATCGAGAGAATATTTGTGGAAAGAGAGGGTACATGAAGCACATTTGTGAAGCATCCCCCTTCAATATCAACAATTCCTTCTCCACACACATTTGTGGGTGTGGCATCTCCTAAGTAAATTGGGGATCTAGTGCTTGCTTCGATTGAGGAAAATTCATCTTTTGATGCATCCATATGGTTTGATGCACCTGAATCAAGGATCCAATCTGATGGATTGTATGTGATAGCCATTAAATCATGACCATCTCGTTCTCTTCCTCCCATTCTGTTATCATCTTTCTTCTTTGCATTTTCGGGCACCGTGAGATTCTGCTGCTGCAATTGCTTAGCCATCTCATCGATAGTCTTCCTCATGAAATTTTCTTCGGGATGAAAACCTTTGGAAAAGTAGCTGAAAAGTGCTCTTTACTTCTTCTTCTTCTTACTCTTAGGCTCAGAAGAGTTCTCTGAAGATTGTGTGAATCTCTCCTTCTTCGATTCAGGAAATTTACCCGTTCCTTTTTCCTTGTCTTTTCCACTGCTCTTTGGAGCATCAGTAGATGCAAGTGCTTGGTTCTTGGAACGCTTGATGGAACCCATTTGGACTAACTTAGCTTTCTCTTGAGTCAATGCTACAATGAAATAATTCAATGGAGGCATTTTCCATTTTTACAGAGTCAATTTAGATGCTTGAAAAGACGACACAAATACAGAATATTCAGGGCCTAGTTTCATGTAGAGACCTAACTTTATTATCCAAAATTTCGTACAATTAAACATATAATTCCTTTATTTGTATAAATAATTCATTCACCACCATATAATCATAAACATTTAGCAGAAATTTAAAATTATTCCACAGCATGAAAATAACTCAACAATTCATAAATAAAATACCTACTTCTGATGTTAATTCATGCCAATATGGTTGTCCTTTCCCTGCTGCCTTACCTAACCTGATGTATTGACCCAACTCTACCCAAACCAAATAACCTCCCAGCTAGCTAGGAGCATCATGTCTGGCTCCCTAGCTACAGGATACCGAACGAAATCCTGGCCCCCGTGCCCAAAACCACCAGCAACCTGGTGCCCCCTGTGATGGTTCACCAAAACTGTAGAACCCAACAACAGAACCAAAAAAAAAAAAAAAAATAGAACTATAGTCTCTCCTCCCCCATAATTCTCCCTTCCCCCTATTCTCCTCCTTCCCTCCCATAGGACTCTTCCCCTGTCATATCTTTCCCTTCACCGAATCTCCTCCCCCTCATTAATTTTCTTATCTCCTCCTTTATTACCTTATCCCCCCATTCTTTAATTTCCTTATCTCCTTCTTTATTACCTTATCCCCCTTTTTAATTTCCTTATCTCCTTCTTTATTACCTTATCCTTAATTTAATGCTTCATTCACCCCTTGCATACGTAAAGTATTTAATAAAATAAATTAAACTTATTAACCCCTTTAATTCATTACTCAAATAATTAATGTGTCAATTAATTAATTAATTAATCATTGACAGATATGAACAAGTAATTAATAATTAATTAATTAATTAATTAATATTAAGAAATAAATATTGTTTAACTAAACATATTAGGACAGTCAGATTATCAAATTAATTATAATTAATAATCCCTATGCATCTATTTAACCAGGGTTGTTACATACACCCACCCTTCAGGAAACTTTGTCCCGAAGTTAAGGTATCTCATGGTACAAAGGAAAAGAAACATGATTCACACATTCATAACAATTAACCAACACTATTAGTAAGTAGTCACGAAAACTCATACATACTAGTGTACATGTACAAGAAATGCATGTGTAGCTAGTACATACAAGTCTCATGCATGTACTAATAATCAATAACTATCACCCTTTATTAATTTATGTATGCATCCAATCCAGTCAACAAGACTAGTCTTTTATAAAGGTCAATGAACCAGTCAAATGTTTGCTAAATCCTTTAATTACAATTATCTAGTTCAACAATTTTATTTAGACAACTGTGTTTTAGTTATGTAATTATGAATATTCATATATACACATTTTTCCTTTTAGAAGGGAAAAACATTAAATTCCACCATCAGAAAAATCTACATACTTTCTCAACTATTTCTACTCATCATTCCTCCCTAACTTACTTCCATCTTCATTCCTATCCTTCCTCTGCTAGACTATCTTGGAGCGTCAACTATATTGACCTAACTCCAAATAGAACTCGTAAGCGGAAGTGTCACTATCTCGACCAAGCTTCCCCAACAGGCAACTGACAGTCATCATCACACATCTTGGGGAGCGTGGGCTAACACTGTCCTCCCATGACTTCAGATTTCAGAGGATACACAGTGGGAAATGACTCCACCCCTCCTAATCATAACTAGGGTCCACACCCTACAATGGAATATACAGTGGCACCGTGTTGTTGAGAGTTTTTTCATCGTTTATTCGGTTTTGGACAGTCTCATCACCTAAAATCCTACATTGGTCCATATATCATAGTAATGCATCCAAACCAATATAATTTCACATACAAATATTCGTACCATAATGTTTCTCGGCTAGTGGTCATGACATCCACTTTCATCATTATCATCCCTTGGCTGTCTCATAGCCCATGACCTGCAGATTAGTCTGTAACACAAACTTATACATTTCTATGTATTATCATCATGTAATTGCATACAATCATTATTTCAATTCAGTATCCATGTACCAACAACTTAACATCAAGTTTTCAAGTTAGAAATAGATCTCATAATATCCCATAATTCAATTTTGACACCCATTCATAAAGTTATCATTTACCAAATAGATTGCATCATATCCAACATCATCAATAACATTTAAACATTCATAAAATTTACATTCTCACAATATGTCGCATCATATACATCATCATCAATAACATTTAAATATTCGTAAAATTTACATTCACAGTGTAGATCGCATTATATTCATCATCATCAATAACATTTAAACATTCATAAAATTTTCATTCACATAGTAGATCGCATTATATTCATCATCATCAATAACATTTAAACATTCATAGTGGTTCATATGTCTTAAAAGTTTAAGTGTATTATTTAATAGTTTTACTGTGACTAGAAAATAAAGTATATAGGCCTCAGGTAATCCTAGTTGTCTAAGTCAAAAGGTGGTGTTACATACACCCCACCTTCGAGAAACATATTATAGAGGTGGTCAAAAAAGTGAAGGATAGTCTTGTTGTAGTGTCTCGACGTCTTCCGAAGTAGCAGATCCTGGACTATACTTGTCCCAATGGACCTCAACTTGATCTACCAGATAGTTCCTGAGATGTCGGACTCTATGGTCCAATATGCATAACGGTTCTACCATGAGGGTTCCCATGTCCGATACCTACAATTCCTTACAATTTAGTTTATGTGATTCATCAGCAACATAATGATGTAAAACAGATACATGAAAAACATTATGAGTTTTATGCAAGTGGGGTGGCAGTACAAGATGATAGGCAACGGGTCCAATTTTCTCTTGGATTCTGAATGGTCCTATAAATCGAGGTGACAACTTTGTCTCCTTCCCGAACTGTATCGTACTCTTATTAGGCCTGATACGAATGAAAACCTAGTCTCCCACTTCATAACTTTGGTCGGTCCTGTGTGCATCCAAATAACTTTTCTGCCTATCATGTGCTTACTTTAGTCTCTGCCTAATCTAAGTCA
Organism: Picea engelmannii; assembly: GCA_009831015.1. Lineage (NCBI taxonomy): Eukaryota > Viridiplantae > Streptophyta > Pinopsida > Pinales > Pinaceae > Picea > Picea engelmannii. The sequence continues at coordinate 270,081 of ML781206.1, read as the reverse complement.
CATGTTCCTCCATCTCTTGAATCAATTATGGCCCAACTATTACTCAGTCTTCTAGTCTATCCCAACTCAGCGGTGTTCTGCATGGCCTTCCACACAGGGCTTCGTAGGGTGGCATCCTGATGGAGATATGAAAACTGTTATTGTAGGAAACCTCTACCAGAGGTAGGTAATTCTCCCACTGGGTTTGATTATCCATGAAATACATCCTAACCATGTCTTCCATGACTTGATTTACCCTTTCAGTTTGCCCATCTGTTTCAGGATGATAAGTTGTGCTTGAGTTCAACTAAGTCCCCAATGCTGACTGTAAACTTGTCCAAAACCTAGAAGTGAATCTGGAGTCCCTATCTAAAATGATCTTCTTAGGTATCTCGTGCAAACAGATAACCTCACTTACAAACACATGCGCCACATCAGTGACATTGTAAGTGTCTCTAACTAGAATAAAATGAGCACTCTTTGTTAACTTATCAACTATCACAAGAATGGCATTGTGTCTATGAGATGTGAGTGGCAACCCCACAACAAAATCCATAGAGATGACTTCCCACTTGGACATAGGAACATCATGTGGTTGTAGGAGGCCTGTCGGGTGATGGTGGTAATCTTTCACTTGTTGACACTCTAGGAACTTTCCGATGAAATGGACTATATCGCACTTCATGCCTACCTATAAGAAGAGCTTCCTCATGTCTGCGTACATCTTCTTCACACCCAGATGCACACAATAAAGTGATCTATGGGAATCCTTCAATATGATTCTTCGAATATCCCCATCTTCAGGGATGTACATCCTTCCTCGATATCTCAATAGTCCATCTACTTTCAGAATATATCCTTCATACTTTGGATCTAACTGCCAACCACTCTGGAGGTTTGAAGTAACCTCTAAATACCAACTGTCTTCTTGGAGTTGCATCAACACATGTTCTCTCAAATTGACTTTTAAGGGTATCAAGGAGAAGACACGTGGTCTCCTTCTCAAGGCATCTGCAACCACATTTTTCTTTCCCTTGATGTATGAAATACCAAAATCATACTCACTCATAAACTCACTCCATTTCATTTTCCTGGCATTCAGATCCCTTTGAGTGAAGAGATTTTTAAACTTTGATGGTCCATTTTGAGCTCAAAGTTTCTCCCCACAAGATAGTGTCTCCAAAGTTTCATAGCTAGCATTACAGCTACCAACTCTAAATCATAATTCTCATATAGCTCTTCATTTTTCTTCAACTTCCTTGATGCATAAGCTATCACTCCTCCATCCTGTATTAGCACATCCCCCAACCCTTGCTTCGAGGCATCCATGCAGACTGTGAAGTCCTTTTTTATATGAAACTCATAGAATTGGCGCACTAGTTAGTAACCTCTTAATCGCAATGAATGCACTATCACATTCTTCTGTCCATTCATACCTGACCCCCTTGTGCTAAAAAGTGGTGATGGGTTTTGCTATTTTGGAGAACCCCTCCACAAATCTCCGATAATAACCTGCTAGCTCCATGAAGCTTCTCACCTCATGGGCATTTTTCGGCACTGTCCACCTCATAATGGCCTTTACCTTTTCTGGGTCCACAAAGATTCCTTCACCGAAAATGATATGACCTAAATAGTGAATCTCTTTCTGGAAGGAACACTTCGACAACTTCCCATACAATTTGTTCTCTCTAAGGTAGGACAACACTAATCATAAGTGTTCCTTATGTTCTTTTTCATTCTTGGAATAGATGAGGATGTCATCTAGAAATACTTGTACAAAATGATCTAAGTACTTCCGGAATACGCCGTTCATAAGGCTCATGAATACTATTGGTGCATTGGTCAATCCAAAAGGTACTATGACAAACTTGTAATGTCCAAACCGAGTTCGAAAGGAAGTTTTTGGAATATTGCCTTCCTTAATCCTTAACTGATGATACCCGGATTGCAAATCGATCTTTGAGAATACCGCTACTCCTTTCATCTGATCAAAGAGTTCATATATTCGTGGCATTGGGTACCTATTTTTCATTGTAGCACGATTCAAGTCCCTCTAGTCTATACATAGTCATAAGGATCCATCTTTCTTCTTTACAAAAAATATCGGTGCATCCGAGGGTGAAACACTAGGCCTTATTAGCCCTAAGTCTAGTAACTCTTTTAATTGCATTTGCAATTCACAAAGTTCCTGTGCTGTCATCTGATACGGAGTTTTGGAAATGGGTTCTACACCAGGTTTTAACTCAATAGTAAAATCAAGCTCCCTCTCAGGAGGTAACCCTGGTAACTCGTTTGGAAAAACATCCTTAAATTCTGAAAATACCAGGTACTGATCTAATGAAGGTCCCTTCCTTTCACTCACTTCTTCCACTACATATAGTCGACACCCTTGCCTCAAGCATCATTTAACCTTCATAATTGAGATAAAGCGTAATGACACTTTTCTCTGTACACCCTGAATCTCTACTGGCCTTCCTTCGTCATCTACACAGAGCACCCTTTTTGCGAAACAATCTACCAAATCCCGATGATCTTCTAATCAATCCATTCCAATGATTAGGTCGTACGCCCCAAGAGCAGTGACTTATACCTTCAACCTCGTAGTACACACTCCCAGGTTTACTATACAATTATCAACACTAGGTCCTACCGCTTTTTTTTCCCCCGAAGCCATCTCGACTTGTTTAAAGTCATCGTGCTCGTAGGCTGCCAACCCACTCTTTTCTAATGTAGATGGTGAAATGAAACTATATATCACACTAGAATCAAATAAAATCTTAACATTGATATGACTTAGCATACCTTATGACTCCACCACCGTGGATTGATGTTCGGCCTGGTAATTATTAATCGCTGCATAAATTTGGTGGCTGCTACTTGCTATTCCCATCAGGTCCTTTTCTTCTCTATGCACGAATCCTGATTGTAACTCTGGGAAGTCACGCTAGTAATGGGGTCCTCCACACCCCCAACATGTAACACGAGATTGAACCTGTGCACT
>ML781206.1:231653-252945 GCA_009831015.1 Picea engelmannii | reverse complement strand
CAGCTGGACTGCGGACTTTCCGCACTGTGTTAATGATTAGGGTGCGGACATGTTTCTAAAGGAGAAAATGAATAAATTCTCGATTCTTCTAGAAGGAATCTTCTAGAAGGATGAGTTGGAGTTCGAATGGTTGGCAAAGTACTCACTTTCCAGATATCTTGGGATTATTTCCTATCCAAGTAACTAATCAATCTTCTACTATATAATGAGGAGATTGCTTATGGAAAAGGTTAACAAGTTAATAAGCAAACAAGGCAAGAAATCTAGCTAGAGTTTGATAGGAGAACTGGTACAAGATTGTATGAAGGATTGAAGCTACAGCAGCAAGACATTACAAGTAATCATTTGCGGTTGAACTTCTTCATGCATGAGCAAGTGTGTGTCTCAGAGCTAGAAGCCATCGAAAGGAGATCTACGAAATCAAGGCTCAGGTTGTATATTTCTCTTTCAGTTAATGCAATATATGAATATGTCCCTTTCCCATAATGATAATGTCATCTTATTACATGATTCCTTGATCACATGTATAGACTAGGTATTGAATATATTAATGCCTTTGCTATGATTGGTTTGTGTTGTTGTGATTGGACGACACAAGAGCATCGGAGCAGAGCGAGGAACAACAGAGATTAAAGGAGAGCGTTTAGAAGGTATGAACACTATCCATTTCTCTTAGTTCATTCAATAGTTAGATCTAGGGAAAGAGTAGTATTCTGTTACGGTTTGTTCTAGATCCAGGTGGATCTTGGGGAGATTGGTCTGTGTCCGCACTCACGAATTTATCCATAAACAACCTATCTGTGTCGTTGGTGATGAACGAGATGTTGCACTCACTGCCATTGAAATCCCTGTGGTTATTGTCCTTGGTGCAACTCTGTTATCATATGAAGGTGGCCTTGAGCCCCCTTCCCTGGAAAATGTCCTAGGGGCCTTCCCGACGAATCCAAGATGATGCGAAAAGGTTGGTCTCACACCTCCAGTTAATTTCATGTGTTCCTCCACATAACGTGCATTTTCCACAGCTTCCGCTACTGAAGACGGTTTCCACATCCGCACCATACCTCTTATCTTAGGGTTCAATCCATAGACGAAGCACTCTGCCTATTGTTGGTCATTATCCATATATGAAACATATTTGACCAATTCCATAAATCTGATCTCATATTCTTCTACAGTTTTGTTTCCATGTACTAAGGTATGAAACACCCCTACCTGTTGTTCCTCATAGTAGGCTGGCAGATATTTCCTTTCGAACCTCTCCTCGAAAAGTTCCCAAAATACAGTGTCTGAGGTAAGATGTAGTTGTCTTTCCAGGTTTCTCCACCAGTTCAAGGCACTGTCTCTTAACTAAAAAATTTATATCTTCACCTTTGAGTTGGACACATAGTCCCTTAAGGAAAAACACCTTGTCATGCCTTCCAACCATGCTTCCGCACATTCACTGGCGTGACCCCCGACAAACTACGAAAGTTTTATCTTCTGCAATTCTTGAGTGATGTCTTTGGGTAGAGGTCCTCCCCCTAAATCCCTTGACGCTTCTGGATTACCCATTCCAGATGGTGGGGGTTCCACTTCAATTCCTATCGGTTATCACCCTTTTAAAGTCTCATTTATGGCCTCCAACGAGCACAGTATGAGAGCTAGTTTCGGCGATGGTGGTGGCAGTGTTGGCGGTGCCTACGATGATGCTTCCCTACCTCAATTCCCTCGAGTCCTAACCATCCTGTATGATTTAACTTGCATCAACCAAAGTTTCCAGGGTGAGTTCAAGGTCGTTTCTCATTTGCGCAACTTACTAGAAAATAGGGTTAGGCATAATTTTTTCTTTACTTGTCTATAAACAGACGTTACTCTCTTTAGGGGATTGGCTAGGTTAGGGCTAAAGTGCCTAAGCTTGATTTCTTCATCTAAGAAAACTATTGAATCCCTTTCCCAGTAGCTACGCTAGCCTTGTGCCATACTCGCCAATTCCTCTAGCTTACTTTCCTAGTGTGTATGTCGCCTCCTTCCCTCTTGTCCTAGTCTAAGTCCTTTAAAATTTTCACTTACAATTAAATATCTTTCGATGCTTGACTCGTGGGCTCTCCTTGGCGCGTTGGTGTTTGGTTGTTTCTTAAGGATTGGGCAGAGGGTGGTCGTATGATGTAGTGAGCCTGAGGCTATGCATTGAAGCTTGGTGCTTGTGCATTGAGATTTGGTTCTTAGCTCGTGGACTTGGAGATTAGGCCTCGAGCCCAACACTTTGAATTTTCTTATTAAATTAATCACCCTTATACATTATTAAATTTCTTATTAAATTAAAGACCCACAGTGTGGTGTAGTGGTTGGCGCGAATGTGTGGGGCCTTTGGGCTACTTGGAGGTCATGAGTTCGACTCTCGGGGAGTCAAATAATCTTTTATAAATTTTTCTACTTATACACTAATTAATCCTAATTAACTCAATTAACTTTATATTATTTTAATGAATTCAAATAAGTAAATATTTAAAAGAAAACAAATGTAAAAACAAATACAAAAATGAAATAAATAATTTTTTTTTTTAAATAATATTAATATTTTAATTTATGTTTTATAATTACGTTTGTTTTAAAAGTTATTAATATATAAACATATACAAATATCTATATAAAAAAAATTGTATACACGGATCTTAATTAAAATAAAAAATAAAAACAATTAATAAAAAAAAAAACTCGAATAACCCTGGGGCATTGTGGGACCTCGCATGAGGCCCACGTGCCCCCTTCCCTATTTTCTGGTTGTCCAAACCTAAAATAAAATAATAGTAAAAATATAGAAGGTTATACAAACCCTAAATAAACCCTAACCCGAATTCATTCCTGTGTTTCTAATTCCAGAACACGGTTTTCCTTCTCAACTCAGTGCTTGGGCGTTTGGTCTCATCTTGGTTGAGCGCTCGGCTCACTCAGCTTGACGTATAGTGAAAGAGAAAATGCCTCTTGCAGGCTCTTCTCTTGGTCGTGGCTTGTTCGACTCGGCGCTTGTGTGTTTGGGCATTTGGGCATTGGCTTATATATATTTTTTTGTTTCAAATGCATTTTGCACAAAGGTTTTATTGTGGGCTCCTCCTCCTTGACAGCTTGGTGTTCGGCACAGGGATTTATGTTATATGACAAGTACTTGGCTGTTGCCATAACCATTTCAGAAGTTGTGTTGTTTTGTGGACTTTTCTATGGCGGTGGCGCTTGGGTGTTTGGCTTGCATGTTTTTTTTCTTCTGATTTATCAATAAAAAAAAATTATTTTTGTTTGTGCAGCTCACAGCTCCTCGGTCATGGTTGGGCACTGGGTTCGGGTTGTGTTAAATTTTGAACACATTGTGCAATGGAACTGTCCTTGTGGCCTATCCATGTGTAAGGTTCTATCCCCGTTGTTCCACCGGTTCGGGTTCACCAACCCTAACTCTGGGCTTTATATGCCTCACTTCACTCTTGGAGAGAAACAAGATAAACAAATCTGAACGAGGTAAGTGATCGAAGTGGTAGTATCCCTTAGTTAGTGTCTTTGAGAAGAGAGAGAGAGATGGCCCCCCTACCAAATAAGTAAACCTTCAAATTTTTCCCAAGAGGGGTTGAGAGGCTCTCCACTATGATCTTGACTTCTGGTTCCAGTAAACCTAGAACTCGACCTCAAAGTCTATGGATTCATGGAATTGTTCCTACCTCGATGGTATGGAAGAAATGAATGCACAAGCGTTATATACGATGAGTGAGGTTCATACGACAGTCAGACACAACTGATGCACAAGCGTTATATACGTCAGTGCCTATGGCTCCTTCGTAATTCGATGCTTGGTATTGGTCGCCAGACTTTGATATGTGTTATGTTGTTGAATGTCCTTCATGGCTGATAGTTGAGGGACTTAGTTTGGAGATTGGGCACCAATCTCATGTCTGTTTATATCATTGTTGGGTAGATATCATCCTAGGGTTTGAATTCATGGCGTCTGATCTTGTTTGAGGTCTTTCTGATACCATTTGCTTTATCCCGATCACCTAAACAAGCCAGACGCTAAGATCACTAACTCTAGAATCACAACTTGGTTTGTTCAAAAGATGAATACCATGGATTGGGAGAGAGGTGATGATCGTTGATAAATAATGGAAGAGAGAATGGATTGCGATGGAAAAATGAATCGGTTTGTTAACCTTTTACTTTCTTATTCCTTTGATTTATTGAAGAGGTCGATTACTGGAGTTTCAACCAAGATTTTGTTGGTTATCTGAATATTCGGCTCAGTTTGGGATTTCGTCGGTTATTTTGGGGAGGAAGCATGCTTTTTTTTTGTTTCTGCGATTACATTTATTGTTATATCCATTCACCATTGTGCAATAATTATCACTATCATCTTCAATGTAACAAGTTCATCCCGGAGGACATCACAGTTGGAAATAGTGAAATGAGAGCCTCATTCGATTATGAGAATATCGAGGAGTTGCTTGGCCCAAGTAAAAGGTTCTACAATCACTATCATTGCCTAGGTATCTTTTATGTATTTATTTTTTTGCATTGACATTTTGTACAATACAAATATGGTTAAGACTTTTCTTTGGACTTGTTTGAAATCTCAGTTGATAAAAAAAAATAGGTATTGAATCTTATATTATATTTGGTTAATTATGTTGGCAAGAGTATAGAACTTTATTCTTAATTCATTTAGGCAAGTTTGAATTTGATAGGGAATATATTTGATTTGAATAAAATAATAATAGTTCAAAATAGATTGCTCTTTTATTTGTTTTGTCAAAGGGTTTAATTGAAGAAGATGCTGGAATTATTGATATGTAGTAGTTTCCTTTCCATTTATGAAAGTTGTTGGGGAGGAAACATGTGAGAAGAAACATTCCCGAGTGGTGATTATATCTATTTTCTCAGCTTGGTCTGGTTAAATTCTTTCCTTTGACATTGCAGTCTCTAAGAAATAACATATTAACAACAGATGGAAGTGTAGTGCTTCTTTTGGATTGTAGCGTAACATGTGTTCCTTCTTTTTATTACTTTTTCTATATTCCCTTTTTATTTTTTTTTATCTATGCAAAAAAAAATTGTGTGCTTGGCTTGTAGGTTAGGTGGAGCTTAGTTGGAGCTGGAGCTTGGCCTAGATTTATCCAATTAAGGGTTTCAGGGCCCCTGGACTGCTAGATTTATCTAATTTCTAGGTGGGTACAACTCCATTCTTATGTTGGGTAGGTGGGTAGGTAGGCCCTTAAGGCTCTAGTGCTTCAAACTGAAGCTCTGATACCATGTGTAGAGACCTAACTTAATTAAATCCAAAATTTCGTATAATTAAACATATAATTCCTTTCTTTGCATAAATAATTCATTTACCACCATATAAGCATAAATGTTTAGCAAAAATTTAAAATTATTCCACAGCATGAAAATAACTCAGCAATTCATAAATAAAATACCTGCTTCTGATGCTAATTCCCACCGATATGGTTGTCCTTTCCCTGCTGCCTTGCCTAACCTGATGCACTGACCCAACTCTGCCCAAACCGACTAACCTCACATCCAGCTAGGAGCAGCCTGTCCAGCTCCCTAGCTCTAGGATACCGAAAGGAATCCTTGCCCCCATGCCCAAAACCCCCAGCAACCCGGTGCCCCATGCAATGGTTCACCAAAACTGCAGAACCCAACAACAGAACCAGAAAATAAAAAAAAAATAGAACTACAGTCTCTCCTCCCCCATAATTCTCCCTTCCCCCTGTTCTCCTCCTTCCCTCCTATAGGACTCTTCCCCCATCATATCTTCCCCTTCACCGACTCTCCTCCCCCTCATTAATTTCCTTATCTCCTCCTTTATTACCTTATCCCCGACTTCTTTAATTTCCTTATCTCCTTCTTTATTACCTTATTCCCCTTCTTTAATTTCCTTATCTCCTTCTTTGTTACCTTATCCTTAATTTAATGCTTCATTCCCCCCTTGCATACGTAAAGTATTTAATAAAATAAATTAAAATTGTTAACCCCTTTAATTCATTACTCAAATAATTAATGAGTCAATTAATTAATTAATTAATCATTGACATATATGAACAAGTAATTAATAATTAATTAATTAATTAATATTATTAAGAAATAATTATTGTTTAACTAAACATACTAGGACAATCAAATTATCAAATTAATTATAATTAATAATCCCTACGCATTTATTTAACCAGGGTTGTTACATTTCGAGAGAATTGAAAGGATGAATTGTTCTTCCCCTTTCGTGACTCCACATGCATTAAGTTCAATGAGGAGGGATTTGAACTTGGTGAAGAATTATTGCAGGTTTCTGAAATGAATTGGACTTAGGGATATGAGTTCATTCTCTAGTTGATGCACTCTCATTGCATCCTGCTTGCCGAATAGTCCTTCCAATGTTGTCCAAACCACATCGAGAGTAGTGGCTCCACTGACATGAAAGAGGATATATTTGGAAATTGATAGGAATTTCAGACCAATTTCTTCATATAATTTATTGAAATACTTTATCTTCTCCGCTGCAATAGTCGGTTCTTTCTCCGTTCCCATTGTAACCCGATATAGCCCTTTGCTTCGAAGGAGCAGAGAGATCTTTGTCTTCCATTCAAAGTAATTGAAAGGATTTAGAATGAGTTTTGTGGGATGAGAGAGATGATCCATTGCTTCTTGATGTGCCTCCTGATGATCTATACCTGCAAATAAAACCGTTTACAATCCACTGGATTCAATCTATCTCTAATACCATGTAGAATTCCTGCAGAAACCCCGATAGATCTAGAATTCTAGTTAAATTGAACAAAAACAATTTGTTGATATTCAAGAGATGAGAGAAAGTTTTTTTCTCCATAAATTAGAGAATTATATTAATAAAAAATGAATATACCTGAGCAACCATCCTCAAAAAAGCAGAGAGGAGGTGAATATATAGAATTTCCAACATAGAAATTCTAGTCAAAAAAAGCTAGAAATAGATAAAATAGGTGTCATAAGCTAAGGGAGACCACATAGTTCGACCTAGACCACTAAATATACATGTCATACACTCATTAATTTCCACAAGAGTTAATTGATGTGCATTATCTCCCTTAATCTCACTTAACTGACAAGAGAAGCAGTTCCAGCTCACTTAACTAACCCAAAATAGTCATTACTAATAATAGTAACGGGAAAAATTATTAATTAAGGAATAAATCTCTCACTCAAAGAGGAGGTGTGCATTCCACAATAATAAATGAGTTTTTCATGGGGGATTTGGAATAAATCAAGGCTAAATCAAGAATAAATCAAGAAAATCAAGAATTGAGAGTTGAGTCTTGATCTAAAATTAGCAGTTTTCCCTAAAATATAGGGATGAGGGGCCCTTCTTCTCTATGTGGCCAAATTAGGTGAAATAAAGTGTAAATGAATGTATTAACCAAGATATAGGAGTCTAATCTAGGTATAAACTATTGTAAGTTAGGGATATTCTCCAACCTGTGGGTCCACGACTCATGCTAAAAACCAATGTATGGAATTATATTCACTTTCCAACAGACTAGACCGAACTGCATCGATGATAAATGAAACACCCCAAGGGAAGAGAAGAGGCTGGGGAAGTGGTGGTGTAGGAATATTTAAAGGAGGGAGGAGTCAAGGAAAAGGACCATTTCAATGTTAAAATTGTGATGAACAAGGACATCTTGCCAGATATTGTCATCGTCTGAGATGACCATGGTGTTCACACTGCAGAACTAATGCCCATGCAACTAAAGAATGCATAGATCTTATTGAAAATTGGGAGGACTAGGGTCATTAAAGAGGAGTTAACTTCATAGGATCAGAACTTAAGAGATAATTTGAAGAAAGGTTACCTAAAGTTGACATCATAACTTGAGGAGGAGAAAAATTTGGGGCATATGTAGACAATCATCCCAAGATCCAAAAAGAATCCCCCAAGGATGATAGGTATGATCCTTTGAAACACAATCTATTTTTAAAAGATGTAGTAGAAATATTTAAAGGATAATATGCACCAAAAATAAGAGACAACCATCCTAAATTCACCCTTCAACTCAAGACCGCTCAAGCTCCTGCCTCACCTCCTGTGCCCAGAAACCCTATAAATTCAAGAAGACCCCATGACTAGTCTCAAAATATAATCAACCTGTGGTTTCAATTGTTATATGAGATCCTAGAAGATGAACTCCTTTATAAGAACTTTCATAACACCTTGTACCTAATTCTGTGGGATAGGGGATCTCTAGAGACTAAGATAACTACCAATCTCCTTAAGAATAATACACGGAGAATATAAAGAAGGAAGGTGTGAAATGGAAGATAATTTAGGTTGGAAGCCCAGTTAAATGACTTTGAAATTAAATATGTCATGCTAGAATTGGGTTCATATGTCAACGTCTTACCCAAAAATACTTTGGAGGATTTAGGGAAACCATAGTTAGTTTATTCCCCCATCTAGTTGAGAATGGAAAATCAATACTACATTTTTCCAGTAGGAAGGATGGACGATTTCAAAGTAGATGTTGTAGGAATTAAAACGATAGTTGATTTTGAAGTCATTGAAATCATGGGATATGAAGACCCATACCGTACCTTCTTGGGAATTGATTTTGGTTATGAAAATTATGTTATCATTGACATAAATATGGAAACTATGGCATTTGAAGCAGATCGAGTAAAAGTAATCCATCCCTTACATCCATAGATGGTGTTGTAGGAAAATCTGCCTGCGGACAAGTAGATTGACCTCTAGAGCTTGACCTTAACCCTAGACAGAAAAATTCTTAACGTGGACACTGAATTTCTTTCGAATCTATCTAAACTAACACATGAGAAGGAAGGATGATAGAGGTACCTGTTATCGACGTTTGTCCCTGCACGCTCCGAGTTGCGCTCCAATATTTTGCTCCTCGCTGAGTTCTGCGGACAAAGCAAGATACAACTACTTCCTACTCTATTGATATTAGCTTGAAAATAGATCTACCATTGAATGATAAGTTCATGTAACATCAGACACAAACTAGAAAGAAACAGGCCAAGCGTGTCATATTAATGAGAATAACGACAGCAGTACTTACAATCGTAGATGCTAATGTGACAGCTTCGTCGAGTCCTCTTCGTATAACCCTTGCCTGAAAGATCCAAGACCTGGATAACAACACCTTCACTGATCAATCTCCTTTGGCTGACTGTAAGTTTCCTCCAAGATCATAAGTTTCACATATTCAATTCTTCCCCCTTTCCACCATCATAGAGCCTGCTTATATAGGTTGGGAGGAGCCTAACCTCTTGAGTTATGTTTAGAACCAGTTGGGAACCTTCTCCATAGATCAGGGATCTATTGATGAGAACAAGAATTCAATCACAACTGCCTCCTAATCTCGAATGTTCCTTYYCTTATTCTTCTAAACGGGCTAACAACTGACCCAGAATAGGGAGCTCTCCTTCAGAAGGGGTCTCAAAGCGTTGTAGCGCTCCTTGGAAAGCATTGGGGAAGTGCCAACGCTCTTAAGATGAGTAGCGCTCCTCCAAAAGGGCCTGGGGAGAATTATAACGCCCCCTAAGACATCATAGGGGAGTGCCAGCGCTTCTGCAGCTGCATTAGGGGAGCGTTCCCTCTCCAAACCTTAGTTTCAGGGCTCCTTTCAGGTGTCAAGATTCTTTTGATCCTAGTGAACCAATTATCTTCCTCCAAATGAGTCATGTGATGTTTCATAAGTTCTTCCTTAGTGTCGTTATCACAGCATCATGTTTGAACTCCATTTGCGACACCAGTGATCAACTTGCGACACTTACGACAGTTGATAGGGACAATGCGACACTTATCCATCTGAGCAATTTTGACGTGTAACAGAATGCCCCCCAAAGTATGAAGTCAGAAGATGCAAACTGATGACTAAAATTCTTTGCAGACATTCAAGCAAGGGTATAGACTCGGAGAACCTGATGAAAGCTGCACACAAACATCCAACAAATATCATGACAAGCTTCACAACCCAAGGCAGGATTACCTATGCTTGGATGATTCAAGACTCAGTAGGATATGGCCGCCATAAAATACACTGCAGATCCATAATTGTATTGATAAAAAGGGTATAGCCACCGGAGATACAACATGGATCTATACTTTGATGACTCAGACTGATCGTAGCCACGAAGAATACACAGTGAATCTACGAGATAACAAGACATAGCCACGACCAATACAAAGTGGATCTATATAACAATGTATGTGTTCTTAGTCCAGAACTCCTTCGCAACCTGGGTGAAGCATATATCAAAGTGAATTACATCAACCTAGGGTCTTCATACCAATCCCAATATGGTACGAATCTGAGCATGTGAATAGATGTTTTGGTGTCGAACATGGCAGAAACCACTTGATTACCGGTCGATGAGGTAAACCGTTAACAAGTGCGAGGGAGATCACCATTAATGTCAATGATTCCCAAGGTATCTTAGTACATTCCACCAGATGTGAATAGATGAACTGAAGTCGAACATTCATGGAATCATTTGATCAGGGGTCAATGATGTAAATCCACTGACGAATGTGAGGAGGCCTGCCATTGAGGCATGCAGGTCCCAAAGTACTAAATGGTTTCTAAGACTAATTCCTAGATAATGTGTTGGATTCGATAGGAATAGACTCGTCGAGGGAGGGCCTTGATGTATCCCCCATCAACGACACAAAATGGACAAGGAGATGTAATTGGTAGATCAAATGGACATGGACTGACACAGGTTTTGAGGCAAGATATTTGGGATGGCTGACTCTTGAGGTGGATACTTCCCTTGAACACTGAGTCACAGCAGCAAAACATGACATGGACCAAAACTATGCAGTGGGTACCGTGACTTGCGTCAGGTGGCTCAAAGGAGTGAAAGGAAACTCAAAGGATTGGCTCAATGCAAATGTTCAGTGGATTATGATGTATGCAAAATGACAAAGTGTCGTGTTCAAGGGCGACTCTAAGAAGTGTTGAATGGTGTTCTCAAGGGACTGCTTGGCTTGCTCCTTTCAATTTTTCCCCCATCCAGATAGATGAGTACCTCTTTTTGATTTAATGAGCTCAAGGAGGATAACACATGCTTGATATAACTCACCTTTGGTAAGTTCCTCTTCCTTTGTTTAACGAACCGGAAGAAGTAAGGGTTCGTTCCCATATGGGTCAGTCGATGTGTTCTTTAACGAGTCCAAAGACAGAAAACTCAAAGGTTTTTCGGGATTATAGAGTTTGGAAAAACACTTAAAAGAGAACTCTCTCAGTGCCTTTTTCGTACAGTAGTCCAATGAGACCGAAAAAGGGTTAAACTATCGCTCGTAAGACGCTCTTTCTGACCTTTTAACGAGTGTGAAAGAAAGCAAGATCACTCGACAATCTTTTCATATTTAGAGAGTCTGAAAAGGGTTTGAAGTAGACTCCAGGGGGGCTCATTTTTCAAGTGATCGTATCCGTACGGGTCCAAAAAAGTGATAAAAGTTTACCCATTTACGTTCTCATATTGTCGAGCTCGATAACGAACTAAGACTATGCTCATAAATTCGACAAGGTGAATAATTCATTAGAACTGCCAAGATTCCTGCAATGTCAGAAGCTACAAACTAGATATTAGTGAAGGAATTTTACACCATTAGAGAAACCCAAAATGACTATAACTTATAAAAAATGAAATTTTATATATAGCCATTGATCCAAAAACTCATTTACCATTTTCATTTGCAAGAATTTGTGGAGTGTTGGAGAATCTCGATTGGAGAAAACCTTGTTTTTCTCGGTGCCGGAGCTACGATCGACCGTTTTGCTCACCGTTCATACCAGGTAGGTGCTTGTCCTTTACTCTTTCAATTGCATGGTTTCAATTTTCTTTTCATGGCATAATTAATTTAAAACACAAAGCCCTAGAGTCGACCATGTTGAACCAAATCGGCCTCCCTCTAAAAGTTAATGAAATGGGGGGATTCTTTCACAAAAATGCATTGGGGAAGGGTAGTTATGATGTCTACATCCTTTCACTTGATTATACCAACCATTTTATTGAAGGAAACTCATATAATTCCCCCAAAGGGCCCACGCACCCTCTCAAGTCATTTTGCATTTTTACCACATTTTGATCATTATTTGGTAAATGTTGAAGGTTGTGGTGGTCAAAAAGGAAGATTGGTTGCTTTTAGATGTCATGGGAATTTGATTTTATGTTTTAAAATGCTTTTTGAAAATTGCCAATATCACAAAAATGTGGGGAATGATGCCAATTTTGATTTTTTGTTTTGTAGGTGTATTCGACAACCATGATCGAGTGGAAAGAGAGAGAACACGAGATAGATGATTTAGCCACTCTACGAAGTCCTTGTACATGGGACGCTTTGAGGGCCTGTGGTTTGCTCAAGTTTTTTAAATTGCAAAAAATGAAAAGAGAGATTCTACTGCTTGAGCACATGATTGGCTTGTGGGATGTTACAGAACAGGGATTCCGCATTGGTACACAACTCCTGACTATTGAGTTGGAGGATGTGTACTTTCTGACTGGCCTCTCGAAAAGAGGGGTCCCCATAGCTTTTACAGGGCAGAGGGCATTGCCTGAGCGGGTGGACGTGTATCTGGCACGTCACTGTGTTCCGGGAGCGAGATTGGTAGGGGGCAGGATCCCTATCAAGGATATACGAGATCTGCCTCTTCGATCGATATTGTTTGCTATCACGAGTGGGACTGGTAGCACTAGTGCTCATTTGGCCTTGAGATCACAGGTGGCCTATGCTGTTCAGTGTTTAGAACCAACACTGTTCAATTGGAGTGCAACGTTCCTTCAGAATGTGAAGGAACAGATATCTCGATGCAGGAACGGTCAGAAACAGTTTGGTTATGGCTCATTCTTAGTCTCATTCTTCTTGGAGCTCATCCCTCAGATGCAACCTCAGATTGCACTAGAAGTACGACCAGTGGACGAGCCTTGTATGGAGAGATGGACTAGTCTGTCACCTAGACTAGTCTCAGAGTCAGAGTTTCATTTTACTGGTGACTTCTTCGCCTGGTTGAGACGACAGTACCTCTGGATAGAGGACTTGCCCTACGCTGACATAGACTTCTGTG
The DNA here is from genome assembly GCA_009831015.1 of Picea engelmannii. Classification (NCBI taxonomy): domain Eukaryota; kingdom Viridiplantae; phylum Streptophyta; class Pinopsida; order Pinales; family Pinaceae; genus Picea; species Picea engelmannii. The sequence goes on along the minus strand of ML781206.1, from coordinate 239,863 downwards.
GGAGTATGGACCTGATTTTACCCGCGGGAGAGGATTGGGATGAGTCAAGTAAGAAACTAAGCCATTCCTTGTCAAGTTTTGTTTTTTAAGTTTTTGATGTATATGTATTTTTTTGGGTATGTAAGCGAGTTTTTTAATGGATGTTTTGTTTTCAATATGTAGACAAGGGGGCAGTATTCCCAGTGGATATACCAGTGCCAGGACATCATGGCAGCATCCCAGTTGTACCAGACCCAACAGTACCAGTGGTGGGCCTTCGGGAGGTTGAGAGGAACCTCCAAGGCCTTACTATGGGCATTCCTCCTCTGCGGAGGGGGGATGTGCCTTTGCATCTGTAGCGGCACACTGTAGGGGTGCCAGAGAATATTAATTCTTTGTTGAGGCATGTAGTACGCGCAGTATTATGTTACTCACAACATAATGTGGCGCGGGGAGATTAGAGTCTCCTCATGATTATGTTTTTTGTATACCTTGTCAGGCGATATTGTATGGGTGGATGAACCCAATATTTTTCTCTCTTACAGACTTTTTGATGTAATGCAAACATTTCAGTCACGCCATATATATATATATATATATACAATTTCGAGTTTTTATGATGCTGATGATTTATACATGAAGATGTCTGTGGTGTGTTTTAATTTACATGTAATGTGCAGTTTTTTGTTTTCCTTGAATCTTATCTGTGGGATAAATACCAATCCATAATATAATTGGCTAACGAATCTGAAACACTATTGAGTTCTCTAGGAATGTGTCTATATTCAATGTAATCGAACATTCATTCAAGATGATGAACTTTCAAGTGTAGACGTAGCAGGATAGGACTACAGATGACATAGATGCGGTTGAGTTGACAAACCACAAGTTGGGAGTCTAAGTAAACAATGATATGAGAGATACCTAGGGAGGAATCTTGAGTCAACAATCCAATGACAGCATGATATTCTGCCATGTTGTTGGTTGCTAGTCCTAAACAGATGCCTCCTGAACTCACCACTTTGTCAAATTGATAAATAACCCATGCCGCTGAGGCAATGTTCCGGGTATGTCGGTTGGCGCCATCCGCGAACCCAAAAAGATAGGAAAGGCAGACATCATCTGCGCATGAAAACACAGGCACAGTCATGAGTGGCAACGGTAAAGACTCGAGCACGTGAAAGAAAAGACATACCAAACTAAAATACAATAATGTACAAAGTACACATGCTAGGTGATCTAGGCATAGTACCTCTTAAGGTAGAGCCCGTTTCAGGGTTATCCCAAGGAAATTCCATCATGGTCTACTAGTTCATAAGCACCTTTGTGTAAAACACGCTTCACGATGTAAGGACCATGCCACATAGGTTCTAACTTTCCTGATCCCAATTTATCGTGTGCTTGGTCATAAACGAGGACTAAGTCTCCTTCTGCGAAGGCTCGAGGTTGGATGGATTTGTCATATTGACTCTTGACTCGTTTATGATGTGCCTCATTAACGAGAGCAGCATCACAGCGTGTTTCGTCCAGCTTAGATAGATACAAGAATCGTTCTTCTTCCACAGAAGTATGGGGCAGGAGTTCTACTTTCAACTTGAGTGATGGAATTTCACACTCGATTGGTAGGACAGCCTCAATGCCATAGACCAACTGGAAAGGAGTGAATCCAGTTGAGGTTTTCACGGACGTGCGATAGGCCCAGAGATCGGAAAACAGTTGTAAATTCCATGATGTCTTGTTTTCCCCTACCATGTGTTGGATCATGGTTTTTAAGACTTTGTTGATAGCTTCTACTTGCCCATTCGCTTGAGGGTAGTAAGGGGATGAGTTTTCATGACGAAAACCCAATTTGACATGTAACTCGCTCATCATCTGGTTTTTGAAGTGTGCACCATGGTCGGTGACAATGGCATGTGGTATACCAAAACGAGTAATGATGTGGTTGAAGAGGAATAGAGCTGCAGTATGGCCGTCGTTCAGGAAGGTAGGCATAGCCTCAGCCCATTTTGTGAAATAGTCGATGGCGACGATGATGTAACCATGCCCCCCGACTGAGGTAGGCTTACACTGCATGAAATCGATACCCCATTTGGAGAAGGGGTCGATGGCAATGATGGGGTGCAGTGCAGTAGGGTGGTTGCATGCCTTCTTGTTAAAGATTTGGCAGGGTGGGCATTTTTTGACAGCCTCGATGCAATCTTTGAAAATTGAGGGCCAAAAGTAGCCGGCACGTAAGATTTTTTGGGCTATGGCCATTCTAGAAAGGTGACCGCCACAAGCGCCAAGGTGACAATCGTTCAAAACGCATTCAGCCTCTTCATGAGTCAGGCATCACCAAATAATGGTGTCAATACCACGGCGATACAAAGTGTCACCGAGGATGAGATAACGGCGAGAGTGGTGATGGATGCATCGCCATTATTCACGAGAGATGTTGGGCTGAAAACGTTGTGTTTGAAGGTAGAGGAGAATGTCTCCATACCAAGGATCAGAAGTGTTGATGAGGAAGAGAGATTCATCGGGTAGAGAATCTCTAGGTTCAATGTTTTCATCGGCACGAGGAAGAGAACAGATGAGCTCGGCAAACACCAGGGATTTTTTGTCTCCAGCCTTCGCGAACTCGAGATCAAATTCTTGAAGAATAACGATCCATTTTGAATATTTTCCCCCAAGTACTTGACCCGTCAAGATGTGGTACATGGGGTTAGAGTCTGCGATTACCGTGGTGGTGCATAATAGGATGTAGTGGCATAATCTTTAGACAACAATGACGGCTGCCATGGCCAGTTTCTCAACATGCGAATATCTGAGTTCGGGTCCAGATAAACTCTTGCTCAGATAATAAATTACGTGTTCTTGGCCATTAGAATCCTCTTGAACTAACACCATGGCAATGGTGGAAGTAGAAGCGGCCAAGTAAAGGATATAATCCTTTGTGTATTCGGGAGGGTGTAACAAAGGAGCATGGGTCAAAGCGTGCTTGAGAGCATCGAATGACCGTTGGGCGGTGTCATCCCAGATGAAAGGGACGTTCTTTTGCAGTAGCCGCATGAATCCCTTAGTGATCTCGGCGTAATTGCAGATAAAACGGCGAAGAAAGTTTGCTTTGTCTTGCAAACTTTGAAGTTGGGTTAAGTTGGTGGGTGGGGGTAAGGCTAGAATGGCCTTGATCTTTAAGGGATCCACCCTGATCCCGTCTTTGGAGACGATGAAACCAAGGAGTCTGCTGGATTCGACAGCGAAAATGAATTTATGTGGGTTCAGACAAATACGATAGAAGCGACATAGAAGAAAAATTGCCCGCAAGTGACCGATGTGATCGGGTCGGTTGGACGAATGGGCGGGTAAATCATCGAGGTAAGGTTCTGTGATATGTTTGATGTCATGGAAAGCGTAGGACATGGCTCGCTGGAAAGTAGCACCAGCATTTTTAAGGCCAAAAGGTAGCTTTCGGTATGCGAACGTTCCCCAAGGGCAGATGAAGGCTGTCTTATGTTGATTGGCGGGTAAGATTTCAATCTGGTTGTATCCAGAAAATCCATCCATGAAAGAGAATATTACGCTTCCTGTGCAATTATCGATGATCTGATCGATAAAAGGTGTAGGGTAGTTGTCCTTGGGGCAATCTTTGTTAAGATCATGGTAATCTATGCAAACATGGATGGTCCCTTGTTTCTTAGCTACCAGAACCAGGTTGGAGACCCATTCCGTCAAAGGGACAGGATAGATGAAGCCAGATTTTAGAAGTTTTTCAAATTCTGCCTTTATAGCTGCTAGTTTCTTAGGGTGAACCGGACGGAGTTTCTGTCGAACCGGTTTTGCATTAGGGTAAGTTTTGATTTCATGTATGATGATCGAAGGATCGATCCCTGGCATTTCCTCGTAACTCCATGTGAAGACATCGCGAAATTCCTTGAACAAAGCGGTGTAAGAAACCACTTCGTCGGGCTTGCAATTGGCACCAAGATTGATGGTTTCCACGACACCTTCTTTGATCGAAATGTCAATCGTGATTGTGGTAGAGATGTTACCCATGTTCCCCTCAGAGACAGTATCTTGAGTGAGGATAGGGGATTGTGGAGCATCGGTAACATCGGGGGGGAAGACAGATCGTATGTCTTTCACTTCCTCCAATGGTGGAAGAAAAGAGGATCGATGGTGGTTGTCATCCCATGGAAAATTGTCAATGTTCAGCATTTCCATAATAGATTCATCTGAAGGAAAAATCTGGGAAATGTAATCGACGACAGATGATAGGGAGTCTAACCACGAGGGCACCGAATAAGTATCGGGTGCCAATAAATGTGAAGTGTTTGAAGAGGGAGAAGAAGATTGAATGGCTACATATGCGGCCTCGGCTGGGCTCAGTGGCATCGTGTCTCCGAGCGCATCGAATTCCAAAGGACTAGGCACAACCCAAGGATCTGATGATTCCAGGGATTGATAGGGCATAGTCGAGATCATGTTGATGGCAGCAAGATGATGTGCGGTGGGTGGAAGTGGTGTAGGGAAAGTACCCATGAGGCTAGAATATTTCAATAAGCCAACACCAACACTTTCATACGTAACCATGTGGTCTCCCAGAAACAGAATGTTGTTGGTAGCAGGGATGCAGGCGTCAGGTGTGAAAAAGTCAAGCTGATCGATGGTAACAATTTTTCCTTGATGAGGGAATTGTACACATCAAAACATCGATGAGGCGACGATGGTCATCGCGTAAAACAAACTTCTTCCGAGTAATAGATTGTAATCGAGGGGAGCATCGACCACCTCGACATCAATGGTAACAGTTTTTCCGCCCAATTGGACGGCGAGGGATTGTAGTAATCTGTGAGGATGGAAACCTCATCCATCGAAGGTGCGTAACATCGTAGGGGATTTATTTAGGGCAGGTGATTTCAAACCTTTCCAACAGGCTAGAGACATGACACAGGTAGAGGCTCCCTCATCCAGGATAGTTCGATGAATTTGTTGATTATGGACAACAACGTCGATTTGGAAAGCTAGCTGGTGGGAGAGTCACGGTTGATAATCATCCAGATTAAACGTGATGTAGTTTGATGACTCGGGATTGAAAGCACCAATGGCAGCTAAGAGCATCCTACGTTGATTTGGGTAGTGTTGTAGAACTTCCAATGTGGACATGGCACACGGGGCCTGGGCCAAATCTTCTATGATATTGTAGTTTTGGGCAGCCTGTGAGTTAGGATTGAAAGTGGATTTCCGGATGGTGCTCTTAGGAGGGTGGAGGATGGAGTCAAAAGATGGTTTCTCGATCTGAAGTGGCCTGGATGGAGGGCTAACAGATGGAGGATTAACAGCAGATGGTAAAGGATCTGGCGAAGAACCATTAGCAGTCTTCAACTTGTCGAGTTTAACTGGTGTGTCGTATGTCGCAGAACGAGTGGTTATATTAACCCCGTTGAACATGTAAATGTGTGTGCTGGTCAAGGCTTCATCATGGGGTTGGTTGGAACTGCCCCCCGACGTGGGGCTCTATGCAACCAACAATTGTTACTATGAAAAAGGCTGAGTAAGCATAGCGGGTTGCGAATTTCCTTTGAAAAGTTTGGCCACTTCATCGCGATGTGTTCAATATCGAGTGTAGTGATTGTCACTACAAATGAGACACGGGAATTTCAGTTTTCGCTGTGGCATTTTTCCGGTAGTAGGGGTTTGTGGTTGGGTTTTGGGTTCTTCGTTGTTATTATTCTTCTTTGTTTTGTTTCTCGCTTTCTTCTTGCCCTCGAGTTGTTGTGACGAGGTTGATTGGACCACGTTCACATCAGAGACTTGAGTTTGTGGTGGGGGGGTAGAAGAGGGTGCAGTCGGACTGGGAGCAGCCGTTGAGGCGGGCCGCTGAATCATTCCAGTGGACTGGGTGGGAGATTGAGTCTTGACGGAGCCAATAACGCCATCCGCATGCAAAGCAGTCGATGGTTTGGATGGGTCGTTAGTGGCATGGGTGGCGTTCGGTATAAACTCATACAGAGTGTCGGATTGTGAATAGACTAAGTCTAGGTACTGAGCTCAGGCGATGGCTTCTTCCTCGGTGACCACGCTGCACATGGAAACATCACGAGCTATCTGGGGTAATAATGATTTCGTGAACCATTCCGCTAATAATTGGTCGTGGATGACCGCTTTAATTAGCCTTCGTCATCTTCTCCATTCATGGATATGATTGGAGATGTGTATGTAAGTTGTTTGACGAAGAGAGGTTAACAGTTCAGTACCCATCTCATATCATATGGGAAGTTGGAAATGAGTGAGGAAGGACATAGCGAGGGAGTTGAAATCGTGAAAGGATGCGCGTGGTAATTCAATATACCATTTCGCGGCGGAACCCGTGAGTGTTCGTTGGAAAAGACGCAAACGAATCGAGTCATCCATGAGGGAGTTTGATGAACACCACAAATGGAAGGTCATAACGTGGTTGTTTGGGTCTTCTCCTGACTTTCCGTTGAATTTGGGGATATCAGAAGGCAGTTTTGCTGGAATGGCTGGCCAAACCGTAGAATGATGAATGGGATCATTCATTAACCGAGATAGATCTGGAAGGTCCAGGGTGGCTAGAAAGGGTAGCTGTCGGTTAACCTGTGGGTAATGCTGGTGTGGCAAAGGGACACTCGTGGGGCCCAATACTGGGTTATGTGGATAATTATAACTCGTGGACCCTCTCATGTTGGGTTGGTTTTGACCAAGGTACATAGGATTTGAGACGTTTTGAGAAGTGTTTGTGAGCGGAGGATAACCAGATGGGTTTTGGGGATTATATGTTGGGTTGGGCATTTGTCCAAAGGGGGGTTGTTGTGAAGTCTAAACATTTTTCCCCGTGGAGGCATGTGGGTTTCCTTGAAAAGGAACGCTCCACAGGTTAGGTGCAGTAGGCACATTTTGTCCGGCGGAGGCATGCGGATTTCCTTGAAAAGGGATGCTCCACGGATTGGGTGCAATGGACACATTTTGTCCTTGTGGTTGATGGTGGACTCTGACTTGAGGTTTCCCCCCAGCATGAGGGTGCCCCCCGAATGGAATTTTCCCTCCGGTGGGAGGATGCCCCCCAGCTTGAGGTAGAGTTCCCGGGATTTGAGGGCCAGTCGTAAAAGATTGGCCAGTATTGTTGATTGGGTTAGGGCCACCAAGGACAGTCCCTCTGGGTTGTTGGATAGGTATGGAACTTCCCGGTACCATTTGAGTAGTGGTTTGGGCAGTGGTGATGGCGGATGCGTTAAGTGCCCTAAATCCAAAAGGGAGATTAGGTCTTGGTGTTACAGGTGTGCCAATCGGGGTTTGACTAACTACCGCATTACCGGCAGGGATGGTCGGGATGTGTGGGGCCATTGTGGATTGGGCCATCTAGAGGGGAATAGTAGGTCTCGAACTGACGAATGGTACATTCGGGCCAACAGGTGGTATGTTCGGGCCAACAGTTGGTATGGCTATAAAAGTGGTAGCGTCGGTAAAGTGATTTGGGGGTACCGTGTAGGAGGAAGATGCGTCGGCACCTTCTCCTGTTCCATAAGGATCTTGCACCAAGCGTGGTGGACTCTGAACAATGTCCGCAGTCCAAAAAGGGTCATTGGGTAAAGGGTTCTGAGGAGACCCGGCTGGAACGTTAGAAGGGTTCATGATAACAAATTCTCGGGCAGAATTTAGGTGGAGGATTTGTCGTTCGTATCCCTCCAGAATGCAATAAGGCTCCGGGGATTCCAAGACAATTCTAAAATTCTCCAAAGGGATGGGAACTTCTTCCTGAGAAATTGTGGTGTTTTGAACCTCGCTCCGTTGAGGAGATTTTTCCGTAGAATGTGTGGGTAAAGGGGTGTCTCCTTCCATGTCTTCTGGAGGAAGTCCCTGTAGCCTCCGTGAGCGTCATGGACGGTCGATGCTGGCGAAAAAGAGTCGACGAAATAAATCTATGGCCAACTAGCGAAAAGAAACAGCACACGCTAAAAAAATCTAAGAATCACAACCAAGCAAACATGACCTTCTTTTGATGAACGTACTAGTTGGTGATGAAATCCAACATCGCGTGATCAAGTCCAAAAGGGGTGGGGATAGGGTGTAACAGTTACAATGGAGACTTGCTTAATGGACTTACGCCTTGGTGCAAGCTTCCACGCAGTAATTGTGGATTTACCCTCCAAGGAGCCCGAGTGAGTTTGACCAATGTCTGCTCCAGGTACAGTGAGACTTCCCGTCACCATCACCTTGTGTAAGAACCTAAA
>ML781206.1:204900-231603 GCA_009831015.1 Picea engelmannii | reverse complement strand
CGCAGTAATTGTGGATTTACCTCAAAGTGACCCCCATAATACGATCAGACCACCACAAACAGTTAAACCACAGAGGGTTAGTCCCCGTAGCTTACCCGAATGCAACCTCGTGCGTAACCCCTGTGTGAGAGGGGGATCCCAGGAAGACTTATAGGATAACTGGATTTTCTCTCCCTAACTCAGGATGCTAATGTTTGTTTTAGAGACTTTGGAGAGTTATGCTCACAGCCCTAATCCAAAGTACTACACCTATTCTACTGTTGGTGGAGGATTCTATCAAAGAAAAATTTCTAGATGATTTTTAATTAATGTTAATTTTAGTGGCTATTCTTTACGCAAAAAGGGGTGCATGGAAGTGAAACGAATGGAATTAAGACTTTGACCCAAAGAGTGCATCAAGCATGATAAGCAATCATTTTCTTTCAATGAACATCTAGCTAAGAGAGAGAGAGAGTTCTTTCACTAACAAGCACAACTACGGAATGCCCTCAAACGATTCTTTTCTCAATCAAATTCTAATGTAATGCAAAACTTTTCAAATGCCTTCTAACATGCTCAATCAATCATGAAAATATCTTTATTGTTTTCATGTGGATGATGATCAATACAATCACAATGCTTATCTTTGCTAATTATCTTCTTGGTGTGGATGAAAACCAAACTAGCATAAGCAAGAGCAACACAAACAATACACCCTTTGTATCAATCAAAACGAAAAAGAGAAAAAGATGAAACAACCAAAGAGGAAAAACAAAATATTTCACACCCAAAAGAGAAAATTGAAGAATAAGAACCTTGACTCACAACAATATGAAGAGGTCTATAGGCCTTTGATGACCTTCACCAAGGTTTTTACTCAACTGATGAGGAGAGAAGAACAATGCATAAATCTCAAATTTCACTCAACAGGGAAAAACTAATGAAACATGGTGAAGGCGACTGCAAGATCTAATCAACAAGGTGTTTATCAAGGTAAAAAGGAAGAAAAATTGACTCTCAAGATCACTCAGCAGAAGAACACAGAGGCATAAATCCAAAAAAAAATGCAAATTTTGAAGTTTTCTGGGCCAAAGGAGGCTGGCGCTTTGTTGCCAAGGGCAAGGAGCATTATAATGCTCTGTGAAAATCCTTTTAGGAGCGCTAGCTCTCTGTTAACACTAGGATAGGGGCGCCAGGGTCTAAAAGTTCCAGAAATGTCAAGAAAATTCAAAAATTGAAGTTCCAACTTGACAAGTATGCTGAGTATGATGGGACAAGGAGCCAATCAGGTCATGAAACTAATCAAAGAGGGGTAAACCAGGTATGAAACAATAAAGGGACATAACAAGGTTAATGAAGAGAAAAATCCAAACAAGAGGTTTTGAATTGAGGCTATCTCCCCAGCGGAGTCTCCAGTTTTTGTTGTAGGAAAATCTGCCTGCGGACAAGTAGATCAACCTCTAGAGCTTGACCTTAACCCTAGACAGAAAAATTCTTAACGTGGACACTGAATTTCTTTCGAATCTATCTAAACTAACACATGAGAAGGAAGGATGATAGAGGTACCTGTTATCGACATTTGTCCCTGCACGCTCCGAGTTGCGCTCCAATCTTTTGCTCCTCGCTGAGTTCTGCGGACAAAGCAAGATACAACTACTTCCTACTCTATTGATATTAGCTTGAAAACATATCTACCATTGAATTATAAGTTCATGTAACATCAGACACAAACTAGAAAGAAACAGGCCAAGCGTGTCATATTAATGAGAATAACGACAATAGTACTTACAATCGTAGATGCGAATGCGATAGCTTCGTCGAGTCCTCTTCGCCTAACCCTTGCCTGAAAGATCCAAGACCTGGATAACAGCAGCTTCACTGATCAATCTCCTTTGGTTGACTGTAAGTTTCCTCCAAGATCATAAGTTTCACATATTCAATTCATCCCCCTTTCCACCATCATAGAGCCTGCTTATATAGGTTGGGAGGAGCCTAACCTCTTGAGTTATGTTTAGAACCAGTTGGGAACCTTCTCCATAGATCAGGTATCTGTTGATGAGAACAAGAATTCGATCACAACTGCCTCCTAATCTCTAATGTTCCTTCCCTTATTCTTCTCAACGGACTAACAACTGACCCAGAATAGGGAGTGCTCCTTCAGAAGGGGTCTCAGACCATTGTAGCGCTCCTTGGCAAGAATTGGGGAAGCGCTAGTGCTCTTAATATGAGAAACGATCCTCCAAAAGGGTCTGGGGAGCGTTATAACACTCCCTAAGACATCATAGGGGAGCGCCAGCACTTTTGCAACTGCAGTAGGGGAGCGTTCCCTCTCCAAACCTCAGTTTCACTGCTCCTTTCAGGTGTCAAGATTCTTTTGATCCCAGTGAACCAGTTCTTTTCCTCCAAATGAGTCATCTGATGTGTCATAAGTGCTTCCTTAGTGTCGTTATCACGACATCATGTTTGAACTCCATTTGCGACACCAGTGATCAACTTGCGACACTTACGAAAGTTGATAGGGACAATGCGACACTTATCCATCTGAGCAATTTTGACATGTAACAGATGGGAGATAAATATACTGATCTAGTGGATAATAACACAGAAGTAGAAGTTATCGAATAGTTATACACCATAAAAACAAGTATTAGGATAGATTACATAAACCCCACTAAATATGGATCTTTAAGTTGGAGGAGTATACAGTCAACTGAGGAGGATTCAAAACTAGATTTTGATAGTTGGCAGTAGGGTTCATACAAAATATTTTCAACACATTCCACAACTATTAGGGAAATGATATGTATTGGAACTAGGATGAGGGATCACCCAACATATGATGGTACTTCATATTTGATTATATTTCTCATTGATATAGATGAAAAATTTTAGCCAGAGAAAAGGATATCGGTTCTAGACATAGCTTTGAAGGATACCCAAGTCAGGTGGTGGGCCACTCACAGAGCTTCACTTCTATATTGGGAGGACACAAAGAGATCTATTCGATACAATTTTCTCAGAAGTGATCAAATGTTTGTAGAGATGAACATGGATTTTTTTGAAGCACAATTGTTTGATGGGCCATCTGACCCCATAAAGCATGTTCAGAAGTGCATCAAGAAATGGAAAGTTTTGGAAGTACCATATCAAGTATGGGTTCACTTATTTTTCCACTCATTAGGTGAAATTCCAAAAACCTAGTACATTCAGAAGAGACCAGGAGACAAATGAACCAGTGACAAGAACTAGAAGACCAATTTTGTAGAGATTTTTCTTTTATTAGTAACACTCTCGATCTCCACCTAGTCCTTCAAATAATTCTGAAGATGTTATTTACTGACGATTATGAATCCAAATCAAGGTTGGTAGGATGTTATGATCATTCCTATTTGCTTCAGTCAAACCAAGACCACAACCTTGTCAGAATACTGATACCCTGTTGTAAAGTAGATAAGGACTTGAAAGAATCAAATGAAGTAGAAGAAATTAGGAACCTCAATATTAAAGAAACTGTGGGAGTTAGGAAAATCTAGGATACTACACCTAGTCATACAAGTAGAATCTATACCCATCCTCTAAATTTGTAGAAAGTAAACATAGGGAGTCAAGAGAATCCTAAGATAGATTCTATAGGGGATTACTGGGATGACAAGACCATGAACGAAATCCAGAGTCTATTACAGAAATACAAATAACTATTCCCCCCAAAAAAATTAGAAATGAAAGTCATAAAAGGAACCATGGGAGAGATGAAGATCAATATAAAACCTAACTTGAAACCCATGAAGCACATAACATATTGTCTCAATCCCAAGGTGAAAGAAGAGTTCAAAAGAGAAATACATAAAATTCTTATGATAGGACTAATATTTCTAGTTGAAGAAGAATAATGGGTTAGTCCCATAGTCATACAGAGAAAAAAGGGTATTGAGGAAATTTGGGTCTATGTTGACTATAGGATTTTGAATTATACATGTGTAAACAATCTATTTACGACACCGTTCAATGATGAGGTATTAGATTAAGTTGTGGGGAAATAAGCATATTCATTTACAAATGAATTTTTTGGGTATGACCAGGTCATAATTTTAGAGGATGACAATAAGAAGACCACTTTTATAACTGAGTGGGGGTCATTTGCATATAACGTAATTCCTTTTAGATTAAATAATTCCTATGCAGCTCCAAGATTGTTATTGAAACATTTCATGATTTCATACATAGGTTCTTAGAAGTCTACATGGATGATTGGATGATATATATCTTGTTAGGAGCACGTAGGGCTACTTCGGTTGATGTTTGATAGGTTTCGAGAGTTACAAATAGCTTGAAACCAAAGGAAGTGTATTTTTTTCATACTGCACAATAACTTGCTAGGCCACATTGTTTTCCAAGAAGGAGTCCTGGTAGAACCAACTAAAGTTGCGGTTATAATGAACATGCCACCACCTACAAGTGTGAAAAAATCGTGAAGGATGCTTGGGAATACAAGATACTACCATAGGTTCATCATAAGATATGCTAGTATTACAACACCATTGGAGAAATTAATGAAGAAGTTTGAAGCATTTCGGTGGATGACTGAGTGTTACAAGGCATTTAATACACTCAAGGAAAAGTTCAGTACTACACCAATCCTTATATACCCCAATTGGGAAATTTAATTCCATGTACATGTGGATGCATCGGGTGTCACACTAGGAGCCATCTTAGAGAATCCAAGGGAAGGGAATATTGATCACCCTATATACTTTGCCAGCAAAAATATATCTTAAGCTGAAAACAACTACACAACAACCAAAAGGGAAGGTTTTGCTATGATTTATGCATTGGAAAAAATTTCAAACTATTTACTAGGTTCTCATTTTAATTTTTTCCTTAACCATTATGTGTTGAAATACCTTCTAAATAATTTTGTTCTTGAGGGAAGGATTTGCAGGTGTCTCTTACTCTTTTAGTGGTTTTCCTTTGAGGTAATTATAAAACCTGGAATATGTAACGTAGGACAAGATCACCTATCAAGACTAGAATCATGGGAAAGTGGAGCAACCAACTTCCCGATGCAAACTTGTTTCGGATTGAAGCCATTTTAGAATACCTCAAAGCAATTGTTTCTTTCCTCAATACAAGGGATTTCCTAGGGAATTATTATGCAACCCAGAAGAGGCATTTGGTAGCCTGCACAATAGATTACTAACTTATTTCAAGCCAAATCTATAATATGGGACTGGATAACATTCTCAAATGATGTGTCCTAAACCATGAAAGGAAAGATATCCTATGGGAATTCCATAGTGGAGTTGTGGAAGGGCACGTTGGAGGGAAAGTTGCAACACAAAAGGTTCTCAAAGATGGATTATGGTGGGACACGTTATTCAAAGATGATAAAGTCTATTCTAGGTCATGTGATGTTTTTCAACGAGTAGGGAAGACATCATGCAGAGACAAATTACCTCTTCAGCCAATTAGGGAATTGAAAGGATTTGAGAAGTGGGATGTTGACTTTATTGGACCAATTAACCCGATCACAAGACATTCAAAGGATAGATATATCATTACTGAAAAAAACTATCTTACACGGTGGGTTGAAGAAGAAGAAGTCTAGAATTTCTCAATAGATACAACGAATAGATTTATATTTGAAAATATTATTGCTTGGCTTGGATGTCCTCAGCGCCTGACTAGTGATCAAGGGACCCACTTCATTAGCAGCACAATCACAACATTGATGACCCAATTTATTATTTAGCACCATAAGAGTAGTCCTTATCATCCATAAGATAATGGAACAGTAGAGGCATTCAACAAGATTCTGGAGAGGGGACTGACAAACATGTTTTGTGCAAACAGGGAGGATTGGGATGACATAGTTCCAACACTTCTATGGGATTATAGGAGTACCAAAAAGAAGTTGCACAAGTATACCCCATTTCAGTTGGTCTACGGGAAGGAATTTGTTGTACCTACAGATTTAATTACCCCTAGTCTCTATATAGCTCAAGCTACACACATAATGGATGACACATCAGTTACGCAAAATATTGCAGACCTGCATGAAATAGAAGAAGAAAGGTTCCTCACTAATTTTCATCATTCAATGGAGAAATCTAAGCAAAAGGCTTGACACAATTGAAACATTAAGACTAAGAGGTTTGTGCAAGGAGATAAGGTACTCCTCTATGAAAATCAATATCAGAAACATCCAGGCAAGCTACGCATGCATTGGTTAGGGCCATTCCTAGTGGGTGAGATCAGACAGTCTGGTGTGGTCAAGCTAGCACAGCTGGATGGTGTCCTTCAACTCGGGTGGGTGAATGGTGCACACATGAAAACCTACATTACACACACTCAATAGGAACCATGGTTGCTTCAATCCAAGGGAGCATGTACAATAGGTAGACTTTGATTTTCTATTTAAGTTTGTAGCAATGTTAAATTTTGTTTTATGTAATAATGTTCGAGTGTCATTAGGAGAGCCATGACATATCCATCTCATTTTTTTTTGTTAGGTGTTTTTTGTAACATAACCACACAACAATGCGATATCTGACGCATCTTCAATATAATCATCCATACAAGTATAGCCATCGGAAAACCTTTGTGGTCGGGGTAAAATAAAATTTCAACTTTATTAATGGCTAAGTCATGGTGACATCATTTCCAATTGTAGATTTTAGGGTAACATTCGAGAAGTGTCATCATGTCCCATCAAGTCTTAAAAGTTCTTTTCCATGTATACCCTGTCAACAATCTTTCCATGATTCTCAACTGTTAAAATGGTAATACCCTCACGTCGAACATGTGTTGAGTAAGAGACACATTAAAGTCAAAATCTCGCTAGAATATTTTACCCCATTACTATTCCCATCACACATACACACTGTATATTGTGTTGATGGCCTCATTACTCATTCATGGTGATCCATTAATGGTCTATCCTATTATCTTAGCTATAATACTATCTAATCTTGTTCGAAACTCCATTCTATTCACTTTCTTGTCTTATTATGTTGAGACTCTGAATCTTAGTGCATTCTGCGAAGTTGATCGCCACCCCGTTATTGAGTCAGTGTTGCTACTAGCACTCGAGAGAAAAAATGTCAATAATATCGAGAGGACGAGGCTCTATATCAAAGGAAGAATTTCCATATGAGCCCTATGATCCCATGATTGAATTCCTGGGAAATGTTGAAGGAAAAAATGAGTAGACAAAACTCCTCGACTTGGATCTCACAGAAATGACGTTGTTTCCCCAAATGAACATCTACATGTTCTGTGAGATGGACTCTGGGTCGAATTTGGAGGTGCAGTTCCTCCCAAAAGATGATTTTATGAATCCGTTCCACTCAAAAATCATGTATCTTCAGGACCTCCAAGTGTTTGGAACCACTAGAGAAGTTGCATGATGCACTAAGTGTTGGACAACTAAGAGGCGGGGGCTGAATCAATTGTCACTGGGCTTAAAAAATTATGCTTATTTTAATATCTTTACACATCATTTAATGATAATGACAATAATGTAGGGAAGTAAGCAATAGAACATTCAACATCAATCACACATATGAGATACACAGAGACAGATATTTCGTGAGGAAACCCATACAAGGTAAAAACCTCTAAGTAATCTTTACATTCTTTACATTATCATACATATAAGAACCAACTCATAATGAGGCTACAACCACTATTTTGCAAGCTGCTACATGCTGAGAGCACCAACTCTCTGGATTCTCTAGCACCAACTCCCTGTTTTCTCTAGCACCCACTAGAAGGAAGCACCAACTCCCTAATTATTCCAACATCAACTGGATGGAAGCACCAACTTTCAGTCACACAAGCACCAACCTATATAACAAAGAACAACAGTTCTCACTTGCACCACCCTGCCACCCTGGTTTCTCTGGCTGCAACCAGATGGAAGCTACAACTCCATATGTTCAAGCACCCACTTGAACCTATGAGGACAACAATCCTCCCTAGAACCTCCCTTCCACCCTAACATATAAATTTTGCTATATATAAATTTATCACAGTGATACAATATTTTCATTGGCTTACTAGGCTTATCATTATTCTGCTATGCTGCTCTACTCTCCTTTATCAGTGTCTCTCTATGTGCATCTTCTTGCATCTTTTGATCTTCTATTTTTTATCTACAAGAGCACCTCCACCTTCCTTTCCTGCCTCACTATCTTGCTGCACACCTCCCTTATGCTTTATGTTCCTCTAACTTTTATTCTCTGTGTGCCATTTCCATTCAATGCACCATTCCTCTTCTCCATGTTTCCGTTGCTGCACACCCCTCCTTATACACTCCTTGATCAACTTGAACAAAAACAACCTCGATCTCCTCTTTGTTCTGCATACATGTAGTCTCTGTGCACCTTTTGCATGCTACCTCGCCATGCTTCTGCATTCTCTTTCCATCTCGAGTGCTCTGCCTCATCATCATGCCAACTCTTTAGCTTCTCTGGCAGTTAAACGCATGTGTCCATCATCACTGGGTGTTATTTCAAGATTCCTTCACCTCTCCAGTAGTAAAGACTCTTCATCTTCTCTGTTACAATCAAGCTCAACCTCTATGTTGCAGTTACAGGCTTCAACGCTCTTCCATCTGTCAATCACCTCTATGACCTGTCTTCATGCCACTAGAATATTCCTTGAAAATCTTTAGCTCCTCTAGCAATCACACACAAATCTCTTTGAGTCCTATGGCTGAAACCATCAGTGGTTTCTAGCAGTTACAGAGAAAACCATGAAATGGAGCCTAGCTATGCTAGCTCCTTCCACTTATGTGACCACCAACTACATAGATATTTCACCATTTCAGCATTTTGGCATTTGGTAATTTGGCATTCGTGTGATCAAGTGTATCGACACTTCAGGTCGCGATCCCCAAAATGGAGCTTGGTTGCACTAACTCCTTTCTCTATCTTCCACCGATGTGAACAATGGTTGTGACCACAACCTACACCAAAAGGTGTTTCTGCATTTCGGTGGTTCCTGTTGCGAGGCATCTTGACTCTCCAAGTCATGGTCCCCAAAACTCTGAAATGAAGCTTGCTTCTTCAAGCTTTTCTCTACAACTCTTTGACGATGTGACCACCACCGGTGACTGAGAGGTTATCCATAAAGCACTTTTGTGATTTCATAATTCAGTATTTCGACATCCTTGATGCTAAGATTTCTTGACAACTCCAAGTCCCGGTATCCAAAACTCTGAAATGGAGTTGGATCAATGGCATGTTGGAAATTTGTGTTTCATCATTTTGGGACTCTTGTGGTGAAGAGTTTCGGAAATTAACTCCTCCAACTCCTGGTATCCGAAGTTCCGAAATGGAGTCGGATCAAAGATCTGGTATTTTGTTGTTTCACATTTTGGTGATTCAACATTTCAACACTTTTGCGGTGAATTGTTTCGACACTTCAACTCTCGGTATCTGGGACTCTGAAATGGATTTATTTTCTAGTCTGCGAAGCTCTTTGTTGGTGTGCCTATTTTGGGATTTCGGTGTTTTGCATTTCGTCGATTCAAAATTTTGACACTCCCATGATGAAGTGTTTCGACACTTCAACTCCCAATATCCGGGACCCCAAAATGGAGTTATTTCTTAGTCTGCGACATTCTTTGTTGGTGTGCCTATTTTGGGATTTCAGTGTTTCACATTTCATGATTCTGGGACTCCTATAGTAAGAGTTCCTGACATCCCCAACTCCCGATATCCAAAATCCTGGTATCCAAAACTATCTCCTCTTTTCAGGATTTCAGCATTTCACATTTCACGATTCTAGGACTCCTATGGTGAAGTGTTTTCACACTTCAAATCCCCATATCTAGAAATGTCTCCTGCTTTCGGGATTTTGGTGTTTCACATTTCGCGATTCCAGGACTTGTCGTGAGTGTCCTTGACACCTCCACCTCCTAGTATCAAAACCTCCAAAGTGGAGTCGGATCAATTTATCCCTAATCTTCCTTTCCTGCCTGTAAACCATCAAATGATCAAGCAAACTCTTTCACTCTGTGTGCACCTCTGCACTTATCCTCCTGAGCTTACATTGTCCCTTTTTTTCCATCGCTACATACTCTGAACTTGCCATCAATGACAAGTACACTTTGTTGAAAACATCCCAACACTAAGTTGTTGATTAGAAGGGTGCATGATCACAATTTATGGCTCAACAGATGATATCCCATTCATGTTAAAGATATTCACCAATTTTAAAGACTATATTTGTAGGGAGAAGATGTTTCGAAAGGATTTCAAGGACCAAGCCAGCACGAAAAGTGGATGGGAGAGATTAGCCTCTATGAGCGCTTCCATACATAGAGGGGAGGTCACAAATAAAAAAATTGAACCAATCCTCCTTGACATGGTTAGAACGACATGCTATGTGATCTGTAGGAAGGTCATGTGCTCTTAATATAAGGTTGAATGTACATTGGATGCCCTATTAGTGGCTGACTTCTATGCAAATGGTGTAGTGTTTAATTGGTGCAGTTACTTGTTGGAAGAACTCCTTGTCTCTTGTGAGGAAGTTCAAGAGAAGGGAGGCACCTTCACATATAGATATCTACTTCCAGATTTTGCAATGCTGAAGTGGAGGCCACCCACGAGAAGAAAGTTATCACCTTCCAACAAAGGTCACCTCGCCAAGATTTTTCAGCCTTGGCATGCAAGCGAAGAATCAGAAAACATGGAGTTCAACAACATTGCATTCCTAAAGTGGTACAATCAGTTGATTGATGCCACCCAAAGGATTCATATACCATAGGAGCTTCTGAATTTTCATATGAGGAACATCTCATTTTCTTTGAACCACCATCATACATTTGTTTGGCCAAGTCATGCAAAGCCTTCAGACTTTCAAACAAGGATTCTACCATTCTATTTGAATGAGGAGATACTAGAAAAAAAAATCCTTTCTTGGCCAGGAGTTAAATACACCATGTGCAAGTCAAGTGTCCACTATTCATTGCCACCAGAATTTTTAAAGAAGAATAATCTGAAAGAAGATGTAGGGTTGAGATTTGGACCACCATCGGTGACCGAGTGCTTATCCATAAAGCGCTTTCGTGAATTCACAATTCATCATTTCAACATCCTTGATACAAAGATTTCTTGACAACTCCAAGTCCTGGTATTTGAAACTCCGAAATGGAGTCAAATCAACGACATTTTGGCAATTCACATTTTTTCATTTTAGGACTCTTGTGGTGAAGAGTTTCGGCGCTCAACTCCTCCAACTCCCAGTATCCAAAGTTCTGAAATGGAGTTGGATCAAAGATCTGGTATTTTGTTGTTTTGCATTTCGGCAATTCAACATTTCGACACTTCTATGGTGAAGTGTTTTGATACTTCAACTCCCGGTATCCGAGACTCCGAAATGGGTTTATTTCTTGCTCTGCGAAGCTCTTTGTTGGTGTTCCTATTTCGGTATTTTGGCATTTTACGTTTCGTAAATTCGGCATTTCAACACTCCTATGATGAAGTGTTTTGACACTTCAACTCCCAGTATCTGGGACCCCGAAATCTAGTTATTTCCCAGCCTACGAAATTCTTTGTTGGTGTGCCTATTACGGGATTTCGACGTTTCACATTTCGTGACTTCGAGACTCCTGTAGTAAGATTTCTTGACATCCCCAACTCCCGGTATCTGAAATCCAAGTATCCAAAACTGTCTCCTGCTTTCAGGATTTTAGCGTTTCGCATTTCGCGATTCCAGGACTCCTGTGGTGAGGTGTCTTAACACTTTAACTCCCGATATCTGGAACTGTCTCCTGCTTTTGGGATTTCAGCATTTCGCATTTCATGATTCTGAGACTTGTCGTGAGTGTCCTTGACACCTCCACCTCCTATTATCCGAACCTCCGAAATGGAGTCAACTCAATTTATCCCTAATATTCCTTGCCTTCCTGTAAACCATCAAATGATCAAGCACACTCTTGAACTCTGCATGCACCTATGCACTTATCCTCTTGAGCTTATGTTGTCCCTATTTTTCCACCGCTTCATACTCTAAACTTGCCATCAATGACAAGCACACTTGAATGAAAACATGCCAACAATCTCCCCCTTTGGCATTGATGGCAACCCTGAATGACTGCGCTCATCTGTTTGGACCTCCAATTGTAGCATCTAGTTCGGACCACTCCTTTTCTACCCCTTTGACATCAATGTCAAAGGAAACATGCTCCCCTTGAGTTGTTGCAGTATTTTTAGGAGGTATCAGATATTCAATCGATATAAAGCTCCCCCTAATAGGATGGACTCTCTTAGGTGTGATATGGGATGACACCCAGCTTCTATCAGATATATTCAAATGGTGTCTTGGCTAGGGGTTTAGTAAAAATGTTTGCAATTTGTTCCGTAGTTGTAATGTAATGGACCTGAACAACTTGATTGGTGACCTGCTCTCTCAAAAAATGGTATTTTATGGGAATATGCTTGGTCTTGGAGTGGAATATAGGATTCTTAGACACACTGATGGCACTAGTGTTATCACAATGAATTGGGATCAGTGCAATGTATTTTACCTCCAAGTCTACAAGTGTCTGAATCATCCATAATACCTGAGTGCAACAGGTAGCAGCAACAATGTACTCTACCTCTAGTTTATAAAGAAATGGAATCTCACTTTTTACTAAGCCATGCTACTAATGAGTCACCTAGGAAGAATGCTCCTCCACTAGTGATTTTTCTCTAATCAACATGGTTTTCCCAATCTGCATCTGAATAGGCAGTTAACTGAAAATTCTGATTTTTGGGATACCACAGACCATAAGTCATTGTTTCTTTCAAATACCTGAATATCCATTTGATAGCTTGCAAATGACTCTGTTTAGGTGCAGATTGATATCTTCCTACCATTCCAACAACATGCATTATGTTTGGGCAAGATGTTGTGATGTACAACAGGCTGCCTATCATTGACCTATATGAAATTTGGTCAACATTAGGTGAGTCATCATCCTTAATTAATTTACATCCAATAACCATAGGTGTACCCACAGGTTTAGAATATTCCATTTGAAACCTTTTCAACATTTCTCTTAGATATTTTTCTTTAGAAATGAACGTCCCTTCAAACCTCTGTGTAATTTGTAGACCAAGAAAAAATGACAATTCACCTATCATAGACATTTCAAACTTAGACTCCATGGAAGAAGAAAACCATTGTACCAATTGATCCTTATTACATCCGAAGATGATGTAATCCACATATACCAACACAATAAGAAAATCATTACCCTCTGTTTTGATATATAGATTGTTGTCTATTGTTCCTCTCTTGAAGCCTTTGTCTTTGAGATACGTATCCAATCTGTGATACCAGGCACAAGGGGTTTGTTTTAACCCATATAAATCTTTCTTTAGCTTGCATACTAAGTCAGGGTTATCAGATAGTTCAAAACCCTCTAGTTGTTCCATATAGACTTCTTCACTTAAATCTCCATTTATAAAAGATGACTTGGCATCCATTTCATAGACTTTAAACCTTTTATGACAATCATAGGCAAGAAATATTTTGATAGCTTCTAACCTTGCTACAGGCGCAAATGTTTCATCAAAATCCAGTCCTTCTATTTGAGCATAGCCTTTACAGACCAATATTGCTTTGTTCCTGACAACTTGTCCCTGCTCATTCAACTTATTCTTAAATATCCATTTGGAACCAATGATATTTTTACCTTTCGGTCTATGAACCATCTCCCATGTATTGTTTTTCTCAATTTGATCAAGTTCATCATTCATTTCTTTAACCCAATGGTCATCTTTGCTAGCTTCATTAAAGTTCTTGAGTTCTAGCATGGATATGAAAGCTATATGCAATTTCTCAGTGTTTTTGATTATCTTTCTCCTCTTTTGTACACCTTTTTCTTTTTCACCAATTATCTGACTTGCAGGATGATTCTTTTGAGTGATTCTAGAGGAGGAATTTGAAGTTGCCTCCTAATTTGAGTCTGTCTGAGTATCTGTATCTTCATCTGACTCAGAGTATTCGTTTTCTGATTCTTAGACCTGTTCATCTTCAACTTTAGCTGTGTCCTCTATAGAAGACTCATTGTTGTACATCTCTCTTGCTAGGATTCCTTCATGAACTTTTACATCAATACAGTCAAGCATTTTATGCAGCCTCTTATTATAGAATCTGTATCCTTTATTGTTTGTATCATATCCTAAGAAGATACCTTCATCATCCCTATCATCATATTTTCCAACGTTCTCATCATTATTATTTGTGTAACATTTACTCCCAAAGAATTTGAAGTGTTTGATTGAAAAAGGTCTCTGATACCACAGTTCATAAGGTGTCTTGTCACTTTGTGGCCTGATGTGGGACTTGTTAAGAACATGGACTACTATGTGTATTGCTTCTACCCAATAGGTTTGACCAATGTTCTTCTCATTCATCATTGACCTGGCCATTTGCTGCACTGTTCTGTTTTGCCTCTCCACTACTTTATTTTGTTGTGGAGTACTTGGGATTGTGTATTCTCTCTTGATCCCATGCTTATCACAGAATTACTTGAAATCACTTGACATAAATTCTCCTCCTCTATCTGATCTTACTACCTTTAACCTCTTGCCTATTTGATTCTCAGTTAAAGCCTTAAATATTTTAAACTTCTCAAATGATTCATCTTTTTCCTTGAGAAAGGCAACCAAAGTAAGTCTGGAGTAATCATCAATAATCAACATGAAGTAGTTTTCTCTCCCTATGCCTTCCTGTCTTGATGGTCCACATAAATCCATATGAACTAGTTGGAGTGGTTTCTCTGTTGAAGTAAATCTCTTGGACTTAAATGGTGTCTTGGTTAGCTTTCCTACTTGGCAGGGTTTACACATAGAATCTTGGGGTTTTGATATTCTCGGAAGATCTTTTACTGCCTCAAGATTTTTGAGCTTGATTAAGTGGTAAAAGTTTAGATGTCCAATTATTCTATGCCATAACCAACTTTCATCATGTTTTCTTAGATAACACACTTCTCTATTTTCTTTCAGCACATATACGTTATTTTCTTTCCTTATGGCTTTGGCCACCACTTGTTTTGAGTTTACAAAATTTATTTTGCAGTTCTTGGACGTGGACACCACTTCACATCCTCTATCACACATTTGACTTACACTGAGTAGATTATGTTTCGGCCCATCTACAAGTAGAACATATTAGGATTTTTGTTTTCCATTACTTAAACTCACCATACCTTTACCCTTTGTTTTACCTGGAGCATCATCTCCAAAGGTTATGTTTCCTGATTTTCTTTCACTTAGAGATAGAAACTTACCTTTATCTCCTGTCATATGTTTGGAGCATCCACTGTCTATATACCAAGGGTTCATTTTTCTTTGAGTTGACAACACTAATCCACACTTGTCACTTTCTTTCTTCTTCCAAACCTTGACATTTTCAGCAGGGGAATTCAAATCTGGTTCATAGTTCCTTAATCGACAGTCAACAAATTTATGTCCATAGTTATGATAGCTCAATCTCATTGTTCAATAGATCAAAATTATTGTTGCAGTGTTGTATACTCATTAACTGTTGATTATTTCTTGACCTCCTTAGTTGCATGTCTCTAGACTTAATTTGTCAATTTGAAATCTATGAAGGTTTGTTACTTGGCTGTATCATTCTCTGTTGTGGCAATTATTTGTTCCTTTGAAATCTTAATTGCTCATGTCTAAGTATTAAGGAACACTTTACATCTTTGTGACCAAAGTTAGAATAGTAGAAACAATAGCCATAGAAAAATTCTTTGTATCTGGAAAATGGTTGTCTTCTTTGAGCAAATCGATTTCTTCCATGCTGATGACATCTTTTAGCAGGGATCACATTATTTCTTTGTTCTATAGATTCAGTCCTGGAACCTTTTTATTTACTCATCCTGGGCGGCTGATTGTCTTCCTTTGTTTCTGCAAGTTCGTTGTTGTCATTGGTTGTAGATTTGGCAAACTTGATGGGTTCTTCATTTCTTGGCTTATCACTACTTGATCCCTCTTCATAACCCAAACCAGTTTTCAGCTTTGGCTTCCTTTGCTGATTCAGAATGGTGGCTAATCCTTCTGAGGCTTTGATATTGATAGATTCTGATTATACAAGGCTTGAAACTTCTCCATCTCTTTCCTAGTGTTCACTACTTCTTGTTCTAAGGCTTCACATCTTGTCTTATTTTCTGATAACTGTCGTTTCAGAATGTCTTCGATTTTATTTGCCTCTTCTAATTCCACTTTTAGTAGGACAAGGTCTTCATCAGGTTCTTTACTGTCTTTCTCAAACTGTATCAGCAATTGTCTTTTCTTTTTGTTCTTAATTCTTAGTCTGTCAATCTCTTCCAATGCACTGATTAGTTCTCCTTCCATGTCAACCACAACTTCTTCTTCATTAGCATCACTTCCTGTGCTTATATTATCATAATCCTCTTTGGCCATAAGTATGAAGTCATTTATTTTATCTTCAATAGTGGATTCATTGTCTTCATCATCTGAAGGATCATCATCATTGTTTACACAAAGACTTTTGTTCTTAAAGTTATTCTCTTTAAAGAAATTTCCGTGTTTGTGCTTCTCCTCATCATCACATGTCTGATCCTTTCTTTTGTGGGGACATTTATTTTCAAAATGACCTATCTTACAATATTTGAAACATTTGAAAGGCAGTTTACCTCTGTATTTTCCTGATCTCTTCTTCAATCTCTTCACAAACTTTTCTTCAATTTCATCAAGATTTGAATCCTCATTCTTGTCTACCTTAAATGATGCTTCTCTGGAGGTGGGATTATCTTTAACTATTCTCATTTCATGTGCAGTCAATGTTCCTAGAAGTTGATCAAACTCCAAGGTTTTTAGGTCAATAAGTTCTTCAATATCAAAGACCTTCAGGTTGAACCTATCTGGTAGAGATCTCAAAATTTTCTTAACTAAAGAAGGTTCCTCAATTTTCTCACCAAGTGCTTTCATTGCATTTACCATTTCTTCTACTCTCAGAAAGTATTTTCCAATAGTTTCATCTTCCTTCATCTTCAACTGTTCAAACTGTATTTTGTAGGTTTGAAGCTTGGTGTCCTTTACCTTCTCATTACCTTCATAACTGCTAATGAGTTTGTCCCACATTTATTTGACAGTTCCTAGGTGCATAAATTTTACAAGTTTTGCTTCTGCAAGCCCACTCAAGATAACATTCATAGCCTTAGCGTTGAAGATAAATTCTATCTTGTCATCCTTATTAGCTAGTACAACTAGCTTTACATAACTAGTATCTACCACATCCTAGACATCTGCACCTAAAGACATTATGTAGGTTCTCATTCTAAGTTTCCAGAAGGCAAAGTTTGTTCCATTGAATAGAGGGGCCTTATTGGTTGAATTTCCTTCATGGATTGACATGTTTAAGCTCTACGATCTACACTTAGATAAAAGGGGTCGGCTCTGATACCAATTGTTGGACAACTGAGTGGGGGGGGGGGGTTGAATCAGTTGTTACTGGGCTTAAACAATTATGCTTATTTTAATCTATTTACAAAACATTTAATGACAGTCACAATAATGCAGAGAAGTAAGCAATAGAACATTCAACATCAGTCACACATATGAGATACACAGACACAGATATTTCCTGAGGAAACCCATACAGGGTAAAAACCTCTTCTTCTTTATATGATAAGTAATCTTTACATTCTTCACATTATCATACATATGAGCACCAACTCATAATGAGGCTACAACCTCTATTTTGCAAGCTACTACTTGTTGAGAGGACCAACTCTCTGGATTCTCTAGCACCAACTAGAAGGAAGCACCAACTCCCTGGTTTCTCTAGCACCCACTAGAAGGAAGCAACAACTCCCTAAGTGTTCCAGCATCAACTGGATGGAAGCACCAACTTCCAGTCACATAGGCACCAACCTGTATAACAGAGAACAACAACTCTCCCTTGCACCACCCTGCCACCCTGGTTTCTTTGGCTGCAACCAGATGGAAGCTAAAACTCCCTGTGCTCAAGCACCCACTTGAACCTTTGAGGAAAACAGTCCTCCCTAGTACCTCCCTTCCACCCTAACATATCAAGTTTTTTTTATAAAAATTTACCACAATGATACAATATTTATCATTGGCTTACCAGGCTGATCACTATTCTGTTATGCTACTCTGTTCTCCTGTATCAGTGTCTCTCTGTCTACATCTTCTTGCATCTTTTGATCTTCTGTTTTTTCTCTACAAGAGCACCTCAACCTTCCTTTCCCACCTCACTGTCTTGCTGCACACCTCCCTTGTGCTTTCTATGCCTCTTCCTTTTATGCTCTATGTGCCATGTCCATTCAATGCACCATTCCTCTTCTCCATGTTTCCGTTGCTGCACACCCCTCCTTCTACACTCCTTTATCACCTTGAACAATAGCAACCTCCATATCCTCTTTGTTTTGAATACATGTAGTCTCTATGCACCTTGTGCATGCTATCTTGCCATGCTTCTGCATGCTCTCTCCATCTCGAGTGCTCTGCCTCATCATCATGCCAACTCTTTAGCTTCTCTATAAGTTAAACGCATGGATCCATCATCATTGGGTGTTATTTCAAGATTCCTTCGCCTCTCCAGTAGTCGAGACTCTTTATCTTCTTCGTTACAGTCGAGCTCAACCTCTCTGTTGTAGTTATAGGCTTCAATGCTCTTCCATCTATCAATCACCTCTATGACCAGTCTTCATCCCACTGGAAGATTCCTTGAAACTCTTCAGCTCCTCTTGCAATCACACTCAAGTCTCTTCGAGTCCCCTGGCTGAAACCATCAGTGGTTTCTAGCAGTTACAGAGCAAACCATGAAATGGAGCCTAGCTATGCTAGCTCCTTCCACTTACATCACCATTGGCTACATAGATATTTCACCATTTCGACATTTCGACATTCGATAATTCGACATTTGTGTGATCAAGTGTCTCGACACTTCAAGTCACGATCCCTAAAATGGCTCTTGGTTTCACTAACTCCTTTCTACATCTTCCATCGATGTGACCAATGGCTGTGACCACAACCTACACCAAAAGGTGTTTCCGCATTTCGGTGATTCCTGTTGCGAGGCATATGGACTCTCCAAGTGACGGTCCCCGAAACTCTGAAATGGAGCTTACTGCTTCAAGATGTTCTCTACATCTCTTCGACGATGTGACCACAATCGGTGACCGAGTAGTTATCCATAAAGCGCTTTAGTGATTTCGCAATTTGGAATTTTGACATTCTTGATGCAAATATTACTTGACAAATCCAAGTCCCGGTATCCGGATCAATGGGATTTTGGCAATTCACATTTTTCCATTTTGGGACTCCTATGGTGAAGATTTTCAGTGATTAACTTCTCCAACTCCTGGTATTCGAAGTTACGAAATGGAGTCGGATCAAAGATCTGGTATTTCATTGTTTCGCATTTCGGCGATTCTGCATTTCGACACTTCTGTGGTGAAGTGTTTCGACACTTCAACTCCCGGTATCTGGGACTCCGAAATGGAGTTATTTCCCGGTCTTTGAAGCTCTTTGTTGGTGTGCCTATTTCGGGATTTCGACGTTTCGCGTTTCGGCGATTTGACATTTCGACACTCCTGTGATGAAGTGTTTCGACACTTCAACTCCCAATATCCGAGACCCTGAAATGGAGTTATTTCCCAGTCTGCGACATTCTTTGTTGGTGTACCTATTTTGGGATTTCGGCGTTTCACATTTCGCGATTCCGGGACTCCTGTAGTAAGAGTTCTTGACATCCCCAACTCCAGGTATCCAAAATCCTGGTATCCGAAACTGTCTCATGTTTTCAGGATTTTGGCATTTCTCATTTCGTGATTTTAAGACTCCTGTGGTGAAGTGTTTTGACACTTCAAATCCCGGTATCCAGAACTTTCTCCTACTTTCAGGATTTTTACATTTTGCATTTCACTGTTCCGGGACTTGTCATGAGTTTCCTTGACACCTCCACCTCCTGGTATCCGAACCTATGAAATGGAGTCGGATCAATTTATCCCTGATCTTCCTTGTCTTCCTGTAAACCATCAAATGATCAAGAACACTT
The DNA here is from genome assembly GCA_009831015.1 of Picea engelmannii. Classification (NCBI taxonomy): domain Eukaryota; kingdom Viridiplantae; phylum Streptophyta; class Pinopsida; order Pinales; family Pinaceae; genus Picea; species Picea engelmannii. Next base: position 211,569 of record ML781206.1, on the reverse strand, counting down.
TTGCACTCTGCGTGCACCTCTGCACTTATCCTCCTGAGCTTACATTGTCCCTTTTTTTCCATCGCTGCATACTGTAAACTTACCATCAATGACAAACACACTTTCCTGAAAACATACCAACACTAAGTTCCTGATTAGTAGGGTGCATGATCACAATTTATGGCTTGACAGACAATATCCCATTCATGTTGAATATATTCACCAATTTTAAGGACTATATTTTTAGGGAGAAGATGTCTTGAAAGGATTTCAAGGACCAAACAAGCACAAAAAGAAAATGGGAGAGATTAGCCTCTACGAGCACTTCCATACACAGAGGGGAGGTCGCAAATAAAAAATTGAACCAATCCTCCTTGACATGGTTAGAACGACATGCTATGTGATCGCTAGGAATATCATGTGCTCTTACTATAACGTTGAATATCATGTGCTCTTACTATAACATTAAACGCACCATGTGCAAGTCGGGTGTCAAATATTCATTGCCACCAGAATTTTTAAAGAAGAATAATCTGAAAGAAGATGTAGGGTCGATCTTTGGAAAGGTAGAATATCCCTAGAAGATGCCAATGACCTCATAATCGGAGGAGGAGGAAGAACACCAGTTGTAGAGGAAAAAGAGGCCTTTTTCAGCATGTCCCAAGCTTTCGGACGAGGCCATATTCTTAGGTAAAACCATTAATTAAATCTTATATGCTACATTTATATAGGAGGTTCCATCTAAGAATCCTAGAACCGGTGTGTCCCCAATAGTCAACCCAACTAAAATCATCAACCCCAAACCTATATCGACTATGTTTCCTCGCACTCGAGCATCCACTCAATAAGCTCAAAATATTATCCATATCATCGATGACTCTAAGTCTAACCCTAGTATACCTTCCACCATAGTCACTGAGAAACAACCATCCTCACCAATTTTAGATACCATAGTCCCACTACTGCCCAATTCCCTAGAACCTACGCAACATGGTATTCTAGAAATTGTTCCCTTCTAGGATATCCAATCATATGCATTACTAATACTTACAAAAATCCCACATGTCCCCCTCCTGGATACATAGTCTCTGAGGATAGAGAGTGAAACATAAATCATGAAGGATCACAGTGGAACCCATGAAGTTCCACCCATAATGTAGATCATGACGCAAAAGGAAGAAGAGTCTCAAGCACCAAAGGAGACTTAGTCAGGACAATGCATAACCTCTCTAAAAGAAAAACTGGAGCCCATCCTGCAAGATCTGTAACAATGTTTAGAACGGTTATATCTCTGCCTAGCGTAGGTGGAATCTATCCCTTTTCTTCCGCTAGCCCTGAAGACTAAATTATCCTAATAGTTGCGAGGGTCACTCCAAGGAGAATAGGAAGTTGAGACACCATATGATAAATCCATGGCCAATGGAATTCTTCTCCAGATCAAACTCTCATTGGAGGCCACAGTTACATCTAGAGATCTCACTCTGTTGCCAACAACGCAACCAGTAGGGTTGATGAAAGCCTCAACTGATCACCTAGAGAAATGGGTTCAGCAAGATGAAACAAAAGATGAGTATTGTAGATAGGAAGGAACGTTGGATCTAAACAAAATAATGTAGGAAGAATACTTGAAAATATAGGAAGAAGAGAAAGTGGATAAAATGAAGGGAAATCTCACATAGATCTGGCCCACTTTTAGAAAAGTAGCGCCTCATATGCCAGAATACAAAACCATTGTAGAACGAGAGGAACAACTTGGATTGGTTCAGAAAGCATGGGAGGTACTAACAGATCGAGCAGAGGCCTTCAAAAACAATTGTAAGGAATGAAGTTGAAGGTCGAGGCACAACCCAAAGAAATTCAGTAGTATCTAGAAAGAGTTGTCCTGGAAGGAAACGATGCCAGAGCCTTGATACACAAAAATATTGTCGAATGTACCACAATATTCAAGGAAGTCAGTGACTGGATGGGTGTTATAACCCACTGAAACTAGGAACTAGAAGACTTGTGCACCAGAATCCAAAAACGCAATGAAAAAGAAGCTAAAACACATGATCCTCTGGAGCAACAAGAAACATTCGATGAAATGCAACAACTGGACAATTCTCTGAATGCTCTGTTTGAAGCTCAAACAGTAAAAAAGAAGGAAATTAAGGCCTTCAGGTTTGTTGTTCAAACTGCATACCTGAATATGAATCAATTTGAGACATTAGAATATTCAGAATGTAATGATCTCATTGCATCCAATACGAAGGAATTCAACCTCAACGCAACACAACAATTTTTTTCAGAAGCTTCATTGCTTGCAAAAAAATGGAAAGATAAACTTGAAATGTTCTAGGAGGTCAAAGAAAACGTTCTTGAGCTATTATTAGAGTTGGTCCCTTCGTTTGAAGGAGACAAGGTGGAAGAAATGAAAACCCCTGAAGGAAAACAGGTTGAATCAAAGAGAAGAGAAGAACCAAAGACTTGACTCTAGGCGAGTCAAGGATTGTGGTTGGGGCTTGTTGAGCCCTTTGTTTTGATAAAAGAGGTTGCACAATTCGTCAAAAAGGAAACCAACCAAGTGAATAAGGATAAAAAAGGAAAAACACACAAAAAAACATACATTGAAAAAGAAAACATTCTGAAGCTAATGCAGAATCCTTTTTGGAGCCTATACAGTTACAACAGAATCAGGAAGAGAAGAGGGTTGATGGGTTCTCAAGAGGAAAAAAGGAACAGAGTGTAAGAATGATTCTTTCGTGAATGATTCGCTTGATGATGATTCTCTTCTTGGGTGACTCTTTTTCATGTTCTCTTTATTATTGTACTGTATTGTAATGTGTGTGAGAGAGATAGGGAGATGGAAGAACTAGATATGTACTCTAGATATAGACTGTAATTAGGAAGGAAATATCCTAGACTCATTGAAACAAAACACATATTGAAGCCAGTGCATAATCTGTTTTACAACCTATACAGTTACAATAGAATCAATAAGAGAAGAGGGATGATGGGTTCTCAAGATCCATCAAGTTGAGACATTAGTAGATGCGGAATGGAATGCTCCCATTGCATCCAAGTTAAAATAATTCAACATCATCACAACACAATAATTTGTTGTAGAATCTTCATTGCTTGCTAGAAAATGGAAAGATAAACTTGAAAAGTTTCAGAAGGTCAAGGAAAAATTTCTTGAGCTAGTGCCAGAGTTGGGCCCTTCATTCGAAGGAGCCAAGGTGGAAGAAATTAAAACCCTCGAAGGAAAACATGATGAATTAAAGAGCACAAAAGAACCAAAGACTTGAATTGGGGTGAGTCAAGGATTATGGTCGGGTCTTGTTGGGCCCTTCATTTGAAAAAATAGGTTTTACAATTTATCAAAGAGAAAACCAACCAAGTGAAGAAGGATAAAAAAGGAAATATGCAACAAAAACACATTGAAATAGAACACATTCTGAAGCTAGTGCATAATCATTTTTGGAGCCTATACAGTTACAACATAATCAATAAGAGAAAAGGGTCGATGGGTTCTCAAGAGGAAAAAAGTAACAGATTGTAAGAATGATTCTTTCGTGAATGATTCTCTTGATGATTATTCTCTTCTTCGGTGACTCTTTTTTCTGGTCTCTTTAGTATTGTACAATATTGTAATGTTTGTGAGAGATAGGGAGATGAAAGAACTTGATTTGTACTCCAGATATAGACTGTAATTAGGAAGGAAAGATCCTATATTCATTGTGATTAGTTGTATTATTATACTGATATGTACCTACTAATATCTTATACGGAGTAGGATGGATGTCTAATGTAAAGTTGTGAATTATTATTGTCCAGAGACTTCTAATATAACAGAAAAATATTGGAGATCAAATTTTGAAAATGTTCCTGGTTCATCTTACTTTTTGTATCTCTGAAATGTCATGATGCGCTATCTATTATGAATTACATATTTTTATCCCTTCTTAATGTTTTGTATAGTTTTGTTCTTCTGTATTAGTGTGTGATGTGTTAAGGTTGTGAACTGAGTATCTATCTTATGCTAGAATGGTAGCAATATCAATGGATTATAGATCTGTATAACATTCTTCTTACCCTTCCCTTATCTCTTTTTTCTCGGTCGCACTTCGAGTGAGACTTCTTTCCTTTCAGAAAGATGAAAATTCCAACGCACTAGACTACTTCAGTACCCTTTTGTTGGTAACGTTCACAAGACCCTGGTCTCACAACTTTGTGCCAACATTCCTTGTATGACTAACAAGGCTCTGGCCATCATGGGATTATTAGGCAATTTGTACCTACTTGAACACAACACATATATCAATATTTACAGGACCATGAAATCCCACAACAGACTTCCTAAATTTTTCCCAGATAGGATGGTGTTGCAGGAAATTGCATACTAGATGGTGATTCATGGAGTAGGTGCGTCTCTGTGCAGGGATAAGAAGGAAATATGGCCACCTTTTCCTCTCCAGTTATTCTCGTATTCCTTCAAATAGATCAAAGAAGATAAGGTAGAAGTGAACACATTATCTTCTTTCCACTTTGGGGAGGAAATATTCCATAGACATGACCCTTCATGAGTTTTTAGTTATAACTTATACAATTGCAAACACATGTGGACTTATGAGTTAGAAACCTAGGGAGAAGAAGAAATACATCATAGGGCTAGGAATTTCAATGAAGTAATATTTGGGATAGGGAGCAGATCCCAACACAGAGGAAGATTAGAATATGAAAATAAACGTATATAATCACAAAAGAAAAGGAAAGAGGAATAAATCCAGATGAAATGTGAATAGGAGAAAAATAAGAAAGTGGAAGAGGTATCCAAGGAAACAACTAAACATAAAATAAAGGAATAAAAGAAAGAGTAGAAGAAAAGGAGTGAAAGAATAAAGTAGTAGAAGCTTCTAAGTAAAGATCCTAAGAACAAAAAAAAAGGAAGGAAGAAGAAATCAAGTGAAAAAGACAAGAAGAGACAGAGCAAGCTGAAGAAAAAGTGAAAGAAGAAACCAAAGTTGCAACAATAGCTGAAGCAGAGTAAGAGGTAGCAACAGAGGCAGAAGCTCAAAAAAATACATAGAGAGAATAAATAGACCATGACATGGACCCTGTGGATATGGACATTTCGAGGTCACTAACATACATCCCTCTCATTGGAGGACACTTCCTACTTGTTGAGTGATCCAGATTATTTTTGACATGAAATGAGAGTGGATATATAATAAAGAAATTTACATAAATATCTCAGATATCCAATATTATAACATAAATTTATTAGAGATGAAACCATAAACACAGATATACAGTAATACATGATTTTCTATTAATGAGCAGAAATGTACAAAGACTGTAAAATATAGAGTGAAAGACTCATTAGAATGGTGGGAACTTATCTCTGAGAAGAGATGTGGCGACTACTCGCATTCGTGAGAAGATAATTTTACAATGAGGATACAAAGGCCTTTTTATCATAAATAAAATTCAAAACCCTAAGCCCTAAAGATGAAAAGACAATAGTTTTGTGGACCCTGTTTTGGGTAGTTTGGTGTATCAACTTCCCGGGGGTGTAACTTTGGCATATGATCTTTGTTTGGGGTGGATGATATCTCGTTGGAAAGGTATCATCAAGGAGATTCATTTTTGGGGCTCAATAAGAGCCATTAGATATCATTTAGAAGATCAATCATGAAAAACCTTCATTTAGGCCCTCAAAATGGCCCTGGAAGTTAAAAACTGCTAAAAATAATAAATTACCAAAATTTCCAGAAAATAGTTTTGAGCCAGTTGGAAAAGGTGGGTGGCCACCGATATCCACCTGGATCAATACTCCCTCCTTAGTAACCAATGGTCTCCATTGATTTGAGTTCCCGGGGGAGAGTGAAAAAAGTTTGTTGAATTTGCATCTTGATGAGTTGTTTTCCTTGTTGGAGAAGTTGTGTTGCTTAGCTTTTTGAAGGTTGTCATGAACCTGTGGCTGGAAGGGTTGAAAATTTTTAACCAGTCTAGCTACATGAGATGTATGTGTGCATGTTTTAGGATAAATATGTAAGTGCGGAGAGAAACCGATCTCCCTAGATCCACCTAGATCTAGAACAAAACAGGATAGAATATATCGCTGTAACGACCCTCTTTGTCATGGCAACAACTCTGTTAACGGGTGCAAATTTTTTTTTTTTTTTCTTTAAGGAAATAAGAAACTAACAACATCACATACTTCATATCAATGCAAAGACACATGACATCATAACTAAAGTGACGCATGATCAAATATAAGCAAACTCTACAATATTATTGCTGAACGAAATCGCAAAATATAATGCCAAACAATCTCATCATATTATCCCAATAACAATAATTTGCCGAATATAAAACGTCTTCTACTTTACCAATTAAATCGTACCTTAGCCACACGCCTGCTTCGGAGACGTCCCGCGTGCTGTGCCGCTTCCCTCGCTCTGTGCCGCTTCTGCTTGCCGACCAAAGAAAGCTCACCAGTACCTCCCAGCCAAACGCTAGGGGTACTCTTCTTCCCCCTTAGCCCACCGAGCCGCAAAGGGGCCACACCAGCACCAGAGATAGAATAGCATCTCAGCTAGCCTCAACGGCTGAGGTACTACTCCAAACACAGCTGAGATATACCCAACTCCTCACAAGCAACCCATCAAGCCACAACTCGGCAGCGTAACGTTACACTGCCGAGTT
>ML781206.1:174854-190582 GCA_009831015.1 Picea engelmannii | reverse complement strand
GAACTGACACCATGAAAAACAAAAATCCAATCTAGAGTCCACTAGGGAAAACAAACAACACACGCTAAAAATCTAGGAAGCAAGCAAACAAACAAAACCTTCTCACAATGAACGCACTAGTTGGTGATGAAATCCAATGTCGTCGGAACAAAGTAAGAAGGGGCTGAGATAGAGCGGGTGGAAAAGTTACGTTGATGACCTACTTAACGGACTTACACCCTGGTGCAAGATCCCACACATAATCGTGAGTATACCCTCCAAGGATCCCAAGTGGTTTTGGCCAATGTCGATTCCAGGTACTGTGAAGACTTGCCCCTCCACAGTCACCTTGTGAAAAGAACCTAGAAAGATAGGCCACTAAGGTTACCACCAACAAGAATAAAACCTGGGTGGACAGTCGTCAGTCCGATCCACACGCAAGGGCAGGGTATCTAGCCCGAAATCAACTCAAAGGCTTCCACTCATAATTATGGGTATACCTCGGAGTGACCCCCATAATACGTGCAATCTCTACACTGATGTCAACAAAGCAGGGTGAGTAACTCTGCCAACACCAATGCGACCTAGTGCTTGACCCTTGTGTTAGAAGGGCTTCCCAGGACAAAATGTAATAAGTGGATTTAACTTCTCCCTAACTCAAGATTCTATGTTTGTTTGCATCTTTGGAAAGTTATCTTTCACACCTATTCCAAAGCCCTAGAACTAATCTAATGTAGGTGTGCTACCAGAAAATATAAAATTGTCTAATCAATTTTTATAAGCACTTTATTTTATGGCTGTTGTTACTCAAAAGGAAGATGGCGTGGACAATATGGTGTTTTGACCGACTCAAAAATTCTGCAAAGATATGAAGATGCAATCTTTTCATTTCAATGAAATCTATGCTACGAGAAGGAGAAATTTTTTATCATTCCCATATGCACAATGTCCCAAAATATATTAAACTCATCAATATTAATCATGCAATTTCGCTACTTCAAATGCAAGGATGCCCCCAATCTAATATAAAGCAAGAAATTAAATATAATATTTTCGTTTCAAAATTTTCACTAAAAGCAATAATGAACTTTCTTAAAATAGAGAAACCCAAACTAAAAGTTTTCTTTTAAAGCGAACTATTCATAAGAAATATGATCTTTCCCTAAACAATTCTAAAGAAAACACATGCTTTGTAATTGAAAGACACTCAAAGCAAGAGACTAATCCTTCAAAACCAAATGAAGCAAAGATGGCTATAAGCAACTCAAAGAATGTCAAGCAGACTGTAAACAGATCAATATAGACTCAAAAAGTTCAATTCAGCTGATCAAAGCAAAACTGGGCATCAAAAAATAGGATATCCTAATTCCAAACACAAATTTCAAAAGGGTTCGCAGCCTAGCTATAGGGTGCAGTGCGAACATTAGTGAAGTTCGCAGTCTAGACACGGGTAGGGTGCGAACATCTCGCACTGGATTACACAGTAGGGTGCGAACTCAGATAATTCTCGCAGGCCACTAAAGGGTACAGTGCGAGAATGTCTAGAAACATAAAATTTGGAAAAAAGGGCCAAAATTTTGAGGGAACTTTCAAATCCAGAGAGTCTTGATGGATCTCCCATAGACTCAGAGACCAGAAAACAAGCAATCAAAGCAAGGGAAACTAGACTAACTAGGAAACAATCCGTTCCCCAATGGAGTCGCCAATTTTGTTTTAGGATAAATCCGTAAGTGCGGACACAAATCGATCTCCCTATATCCACCTGGATCTAGAACAAAACAAGATAGAATATATCGCTTTCCCTAGATCTAACTATTGATTTAAATTGGAAGTGAGAATAAGAGACATACCTTGTAATCACTTCCTTAATCTTTGTTGTTCCCACTTCGCTCCAGCGYTCTCATGCAGTCAAGATCAAAACAACACAAACCAACCAAAGTGAAATAAAATAATATATTCAATAGCTAATCTATACATATGATCAAGGAGTTATGTAATAAAGTAAATCTAACTTTATGGGAAAGAAACATATTACTGTATCATATTAAATGTGAAAGATAGATTACAACCATTGCCTTGATGTCGTAAGGTCCCTTCCAACTGTCCTTCGTTCCCCACACACTTCTTTCTCCAAGGATTCTGAAACCATAGGTCTGATAGCTACTCACAATCTATATTGACAAAGAAAATCTCAAAGCCACTCTAACCAAGCCAATAATTCCAAGCCAAAGAACCCACAAGCTCACAAAAGCTCAAGCTTACAAAAGCTAAGAACCCCTTCTCCATGAGAGCTCCTCTCCTTTTATAGGTTGAAGAGGATAAGGTGAGGAGGTTAGGATGATCCCACTAAATCATGAAAGCGAGTAAGGTCCAAACCATTCGGATGCGACCTCACCATAGAAGCTTCTCCTTCTAGAAGATTCGCGAAAACGCTCATTTTTCCCACGTGCTGGAATTCTCGCACCCTGGCTATAGTGCAACCTGCGAGAATGGGTCACTCTCGCACCCTGGCTATAGAGCAACCTGCGAACACCTCGTACCCTGGCTATAGTGCAACCTGTGAGAATGGGTCATTCTCGCACCCTGACTATATAGCAACCTGTGAACTTCCCTTTTTATAAGGTTTTTACATAGGAAAAAGCAATTTCTTTTCTCAGGAGAAGTTCTTCTCCCTTATCTCTTTAGGAACTCAGGCCACTGTGACCCCTCTGAAGGCAAAATATAGGTTTACATCATTAATGATCATAGGGATGACGAAAATAATGTGTAACAGTGCAAAATGCATCTTTGCAATTTTCTATAGTCTTGTTTATCTACTTCTGTTCGATAGAAGGTTCTTGGTCCAAGGCTGTAGTGGTTGCAGTATCCTTATGTTCACCTTTTGAACAGATTGTGAAGAAGCTAAATTTTGTAGTACGAGATACTACCTTGTGGCACTTTTTAGATGGGACAGTAGTCGAAACCAACTCTGGTATCCTATAGTGATGAACCCCTAGAGTAACAATGATAGTACAGGGTCAAGACTCATAGATAGCATGGCGCTTCCGCATATATGGTTGGCCCAAGAAAGCATCACAAACATCCAGTAGGGAAACATCACATAATACCTCATCCTTGAAGGGATTGATGACGTATGACAATTGACACTATTGGATGACACAGAGATCTCGTTCCTGGTGAAGCCACCCGATGTTGCATGGTTTTAGGTGTGGTGTTGTCGATAATACCAACTGTTTGATGACTTCTGCTGAGATGAGGTTCTTCCAGCTTCCGCTATCAACAATAAAATGCAGTGGGGTCCCCTTCATTCACATTTGTGAATGAAAAAGGTTCTCCCCCTCTTCAGGATCTATTGGTTCTTCTGGTTGAATTGTTTTGGTCACGTCAATAGTAGTGGGGTCTGCATCAATGATATGTCTTATGTCAGTATTTTCTGAATCAGATTTTGAGTCAGGGTTTGGTTCCTTGTATTTGATTTTGGCCACCAAGGACTATTTTGAGCGACATTCTCGGTGTTGTGCTAGGGGATTTTGTGGAAATTGCACCATTTTTCGGTATCCTTCTTCGTCTTCCCGTAGCATTTCTTTTCCTATGGCTTGGACTAGTTTTTGAGAGACTGTTTGTTAGGGTCATATTTATCATACTTTGGTTGTTACAGATTTGCAGACCCAAACTCCTGTTTGTTTTGGTGCTTAAATATTTTCTCGATTTTAACAACATATTGATAAGCAACACTGGGTGATGAGATGTGCACAAAATCCATTTCAGTTTGGATGTATCTGTGTATATCCCCATGGTATTTCAAAACCAAATGTCGTTTAGAGTCTTTGATACCCATCTTGGTGTTCAAGGTATGGAAGGTATTGGTGAACTATAGAAATGTGTGGCCCCTCTCTTGCCGCAATGTGGTCCATCTCATACACTGCTCCTCATAGTTTCCAACATGGTAATATTGTTCCTTTATTGCGTTCACAAAAAAATACCAAGTGGTATCAACCCCATATATTCTAGACTCTTTTGTGGAACTTTTCTCTTAGTAAGTTTCCCACCAATTTTTGACATGGGGGAGAGATTTAAGGAGTGATAAGGTGATATTTTCCCTGTCGGAAAAATAGTGAACAGAGAAATAACCTTCTAACAGAGTTAACGATTTGTCTAGGGAATCTACATCTATCTGACCTTCAAAGACAAGAATATGAAAATTAAATTGTACCTTGAAAGGATAGGTACTTTCAAAGTGGTTTTTTGATGAATATGTGTATGTTTCTATCGACAAGCATTGAAGGATGTGGGATAAATTCTCCATCATTTCATCCCTCTGTCGCGTGAGGGTTTGCTCAAGCAACAGATTGATAGAATCGTCTGCTCTGTCATTTTTATTTTATTCTTCCATGGAGTGTTTCTTGGGTGTGCGAGAGATATTTTCTTCAAGAGAGACAAGCTCGATACCCAACTTTCTATACTCGAACCTCGTCGAGGACATGCATTGAAAAAAATGATCAAGAGCAGCCTGCTTTGATACCACTGATCCAGATTATTTTCGGCATGAAATGAGAGAAGAGATAATATAAATAAATGTACATAGATATGTTGGATATCCAATATTATAAAATAAATGTATCAGAGATGAAAAAATAAAAAAAATATACAATAATACATGATTTTCTATTAATGAGCGAAAATGTACAAAGACTGTAAAATACAGAGTGAAAGAATCGTTAGAATGGTGGGAGATTATCTCTGAGAAGAGATGTGAAGGATACTCAAATTCATGAGAAGATAAGTTTACAATGAGGCTCCAAAGGCCTTTTTATCATAAATAAAATCCAAAACCCTAACCCCAGAAGATGAAAAGCCAATAGTTTTTTGGACCCCGTTTTGGGTAGTTTGGTGTATCAACTTCCTCGGGGCATAACTTTGGCATGCGGTCTCCATTTGGGGCACACAACAGCTCATTGGAAAGGTATCATCGACGAGATTAATTTTGGGGGATCAGTCAGATCCTTTGGCTATCATTGAGAAGCTCGATCCTCAAAAACCTTCATTTATTCCCTCAAAATGGTCCGGGAAGTTAAAAACTGCTAAAAATAATAAATTACCAAAATTGCCAGAAAATTGTTTTGAGCCAATTGGGTGGCCACTGATATCCACCTATATCATTGAGATTGGATTGGGATCCTATAAATCATAAAAATCTCAGAAGGTGGCCAATCTAAATTCATCTATGTTCGAAATGGATTCAAGTAAAACTATTCAGTGGAAGACCAGGAAATTACCAGTGTTCGGGGAAGCCCCTTTATCAGTAATGACTAGAGTGCAGGTGAAAAAAAATATGAGTGGTGATCCTATATCTATAATTTTAGCTGGTGTTTCCTTCACACAAGCATCAGAGAAAAACCTAAGAAACTTAGTGCATGAGATAGAAGAGAATAATGAAATAATAATGTCACTAGACGAAGAAGTACAACATTATAAGAGAGACCCCGACAACATTGAGGAGTTTAGGACATGTACAAAAGGTTTCAAAAAAGAACTCCACAATTTGGGAAAATATATGTATGTGAGTTTATAGGACTTCTGGCAGAAATCGTCCCAAATCATACCTCGGATTAACAAATCCCAAACCAAGAATATAGAGTTTGCTTCAATTAGGGCATGTTTAAATGAGATGAAGTGGTGGATAACAAAAAATCTTGATGCCCTGCTATATTTTCCATGAATGAAAGAATGGGAAACTGATCTCAACTACACTACACTGGAAAATCTTCAACAAGATGGGGAGAATCTTGAAAATGAGTTAAATAATTCACTTTCTATATCTACCAAACTCCACAAAGAAACATTCATTTTGAATTTCAAAGGTCATCTACCCCAAATTGAAGAACTAGGCTAGGTAAAGTTAGATGAGAAAGTATTCGTAGAAATAGAACAAAACATGAGTGAAAGGCAGGTGGAGGTCAGATTTGCATCCAAAATGATGGTTGATTTAATGAATGATCATCTTGTAAATCGTTTAGAGCCCATAACATGATTTAGTATTTCTTGGTAAATCTAACCAGTGACATGAAGACCCTTTTCTTAGAACTTAGCAGCTCACAAGGTCGCACCAGAATCCTCTCTTTACCCCAGAATCATCTTTATCTCAAGATTCCATGAAGTATTTTTAGATTACATAAGTCTCAAAAGTAAAGAAAATAGCATATGTGTAAATTTGAAAGTATTCCCACCCGCCCATTTTTCATCATCAATTCCTCTTTGTCTTTATTGTAACTACTATAAAACTGGAAAAAAAAGGGTAATATGAAGAGATCAATAGTTGTTTCTTGCGTAATTCATGAATTCAAAAAGGGAAATTACTTAGGCAAGTTGTAAAAATATTAGGAGAGTCATTTTGAAAAGGCTATTCAAATTTGTAATTTTGAAGAGCTAGTTTTTTTGATCTAATATTGAGAAGTCCTCAGGGCCATTTTGATAGATATAATTTCCTTGCTTCCTTGTATTTTTTTTACTTTGAACTTATTCAAGTGAATTCTTTACTAGTGTGAAGCACTGTAAGAATTTATTTGCACAAATAGACTTTTCTTTTATGAATGGAAATTTTTTGTAGTAACTATCTTCCTCTTTCATGAATCATTCTGAGATGATGAACATGTTTATATGTATGAATTCATAGTTAAGACATATCTATTTATGCTTCCATATAAGAATGCTATTTGTATTTTCTTCTTTCTTACAACTATCTGATTGAAAATTTAAAGAATATATTGCTAATATTTGGGTATGTTCATTAGTTACCCTTAGTTTCTCCTAGCTAAGATAGGATAGAATGCATTTCTTTTTCGTATTTAGTTTAGTTTTCATTTTCATCCCCTTACATTGAACAATTCATCCACCTTCAACCCAGTAAGTGTATTTAGTCCAGAATATGGATGTGTATACTAATTCAAATAATCTCAAGTATAATTTGGACCTCATACTAAGGAGTACCCCTATCTATTGAAGGGAAATTTTCCCACATCAACATATTTTTGGTGCTATAAGGAGGGACTGAGTTGTATGGCTAGTAGTAACAATCAATATTTGCATGGCTAAACTTTTGATTACATCCCTAGTGCATATCAACTGCATCCTTTCCTAACCTCATAGGAAAATCCTAAGTAGGAAATACCTTCCGAATACAATAACCCCGCTTTTGAAAGTCTCGTTGTCTAGATTCTTGAGACAAATCCCAAAGTTTGGTATGTTATTCCACACCCTGAGTTTTCAAAAACTCGATGAATTACCCACTCATTAGCTAAACTAATTCTTCACTAACTGTTTTCTTCTACATTACCCAGAAGAAGAGCTACTTGAATACCCATTAACCAATCCAATTTTCTCATCGAATCTATTGAAGACCTAGTTGAATTTTCCTTGCAGGAGATACCTCAACCACTGGACCAAATTCCTGCTACTCCTCTAGGATCTAGCCCTCTTGTTTCTAGTTCTGAAGCATATTTTGAATCTGATTATGAATCTGAAGAAGATAACGAAGGAAACCTTTCTATGGATATAAATCATAATCTCATCCCTACATGGATGTCTCATGGGGCCTTGAACCTACATGGACAAATGCATTACTTTCCTAAATTCCCATAAAGATTCATGCCCAAGTTTGACCCAGACAAGTCATGTTCCCCTGAAGATCACGTTAAGAATTTTTACATAGAAATCTGACTTCTCTACGTTCAAAATGAAGATGTAGTTTGTAGTTTATTCTCATATACCTTTGAGAAAAATTCATCCACATGGTATGCCAATCTTCCAGTTGGGTCTATAAGGAGTTGGGGAAATTTCAAGAAATCATTTATCAACAAGTTCAAAGAAGAGAAAATCCCTGCAACACTATTTAAAGAACTGTTTTTTCTTCATCTGGAAAAAAAACGAGAAGGTAAAAGAATTTGATCAATGTTTAACCACCATTCTAAACAATTTTCCTACTCATGTTTCCCCTATCAAGACACTAAATGTAGAATACTATACCTCATAGTTACATCCTTCCATAGGCTTGTTTGTCAAAAGCATTGGCAAGGAAACTTTAGCACAAAATTGTGAAGAAGCCAATGAAGTGGAAAAAGAAATGATTTATGTACGTAACTACCCCACAATTGAATAAAATAAAACAATAGGTAATAATCATTTTCTGATAACCAAACCACCTGAGAAAGAACGGAAAGACTTAGACAATGTGGTCAAAATAGTCAAGAAACTATCCAACAAAGTGGTAGATATTAACAATAATGCTTCTTAAGGTAAAATTAGTTAAGAAATGTGTCAAGTGACATGGAAGTGGTGATGTGGATTTCCATGCTAGACTACCATGGCGGGGCATGGCGGTCCACATCACCACTTCCATGTCACTTGGTTGAAGTATAGACCGATACCATAAGTGGTATCACATGGTTAGCAGAGCGGTTTTGGTAATGGGTACATTACATATTGGTATTAGAGTTCCATTTGCAACAATTGGGACACATGGGACTACTTGCAAGTTGTTATAGTGCAAAGGCTGAGATGGAAGGTTCTTGGAAACTTGAATGATGATTCTTGAAACTATGCATTTTTGGTGGAAAATTGGGAAAACTTTCCAATTTACACGGTAAAGTTAAAATTGATTGATCTCAGTAATGTCAAGGGGTCGAGCATGGCAACAAGGCTATTAGTAGAATTGAAATTGGCCAAGGAAGGCTTGATTATAGAATTCCATGGTGGTCTTGCGTAATGACCCAAATGCTCAAAATATCATAAAATAACATAAGTACACACCATGTAAAAAATGTAAGCATGTAGCACAACTCCAAGATAGATAAGTTACACAATAACTCCTTAAATAATAGGGGAAACCCCTCCAAATAACCAAATACCTCCATACATCAAAATCCACATGTCCACAATAATGAATACATTATCTCTATATATCATGAGGCCCCTTTACTACTAGGTTGACCCTAATACATATATATTTACAAATTACATGTACATTTAGTCCCCTATGTGCCCCCCCCCTGGGGTCATATCATATACATTTATCCCTATGTATTCCTCCCTTGGTTCATAACATAGTACCCTCCTTCAAAAATCTTTTTCCTCAAAGCTTTTCAATTAAAGGCTTCACATGTGATTAAACCAAGTAATATGATTTTCTTATGTTATTGCATTCTTCTTTCCATTGTTGATGATCCATCAATCCAAAATCAATTCTCTTCTATTGTAATCCTTGGTGGCTAGTGGTTTCATAATTTTCTTTCCCTTGATTCCATCTATCATTGTTGAAGATTCTCCAATTTGTAGTAGTTGTAGGTCTATGAAAATATATTGTTGAAGAGTGGTTTTTTGATGCCTTGTTCCATGAATATTGACAATCAGTCCATATTCTTCCTTCATAATGTTGACATCATCCTTCTTGCCTTCCTTGAAAATTTTCCTAGTAATGAGGATGTCGACATGGTTTCACATTTGATGGTCTTCCTTCAATTTGCACATGCACTTCATCTATCTTCTTTCCAGAGACAATGACATCCTCAATCATATTTTCTTGGTCTTTTATTACTCTATCCTGGGAGATAATACCATCGTATTTGGCATGTACATCCTTTATATGGAGTTAAACTTTTTCAAGTATCTTACAATGATCTTCTTTCTCCTTTTGAAGCTGCAATGCCACCCCATTTATTGAATTCTAATGCCCTTCTTCCATTCTAGATTGCATTTCTGATTTTACCTCATCACTATTTAGGGATTCCTCAACTTTCTTGCAATTTTTCTTTTCAAGTCTTTTGGTAGAGTCCTCATCCAAGATCCTTCTTTCTTACTGATTTTGACAATTCTTCTTTTTTTCTTTCAATATTTTAACCTCATCTAATATTTTTATTATGGTTTCTTAATCCACATAACCCTTCAACTTTCTTTTTCAAATATTCCCTTGAATCATCCTTTTCCCACTTTTATTTTCTACTCCTTTATTTCTTTAGGTTTTTAACCTCCTTAATGAGTGCTCCATTAAAGGATTTGATCTTAGATATCTCCCTGATCTTATTCTTAATCTCTTCCCTTTATTCTTTAATTCATTTTGAATTCTATACATTTCCTCCATTTTTTAGTCCTTGATCCATTTATTTGAGAAAAAATCTTCAAATATTTCCCATGTGGTGCTTTATCTAGTACCTTCGTCAAGGATATACCAGCATTTACTAGATTCACCATTCAAATAAATACCTACAAAATAATGATTCTTGTGATTTTTCCTTATCATTCTCAACCATTCCCCATGACTGATTTCATATTTATCTTCATCTCCACTAAAGTTAGGTATAGTCATTGATTCTTAATTGAGTTCTAACTACAATCCTCAACTTAAAACCTTAATATATTAGAAATAATGATCTCAAATGGTTTTAATCCTTATTACCATATAATATTCTATGTTTTCTCTTTCTAGTGGATTTTTAATTATCTCAATCATAAATTCCAATCAAAAGTTATGATAGCCTTAAGTGAACATACCCTTTAAACCTTGATTTGGTGTATGTCCTAGTTGACCTTCCTTATGATGTATCTCTGGAATTTTGGCCCTTATGAGTCTGTCATTGTGACTTCTAGTACTATGAAATGTCTTGTCTGCAATTCCATAGTTCCAACAAAAATTGGATGTGCCAAGTGAAATTTAGAGTACCTTTCCCAAATCTTGCTGATTTTTGTCCTTTCTAGGAGAGCGAATTTTTAAAGCCCTCCACACATCCAATATTTGATATCTAATTCTACAAATCTCACCCAAACTACTATGTAATTTACTCTTTCCATTGAATATGGTATCATGGAATTTTGAGCTTCTTTGAAGAAGTTATGATTGTTTTACCCGAAATGCATGTTTGAGACTAGTTACAGGACTACTAAAAACCCCTATTTTCCACAGAGTGTATCTTTGAAAGTAAAACAAACCATAAGCTTAAATTTGTACCATGAGTACTATGATAAGTATTCTAAATAGAATACAATTTTCACCTTATGAATTGCCTCCAAGAAAATGGTATAGACAAAATTCCAAAATGACTTTCTTGAGGAAGAAAAACCCTAGGATCGATGCTCTGATGCAAAATGTAATGACCCAAATGCTTAAAATATCATAAAATAATAGAAGTACACACCATGTACATAATCTGAGTATGGAACACAACTCCAAGATAGATAAGTTACGCAATAACGCCTTAAATAATAGGGGAACCCCCTCGAAATAACCAAATACCTTCATACATCACAATTCACATGTTCATAATAATGAATACATTATCTTTATATATACTTATTCACACTTGTACATGAGGCCCCTTTACTACTAGGTTGACCGTAATATAGATATATTTACACATTAAATGTACATTTATGCCCCTATATGAACCCCTTGGGTTCATATCATATACATTTATCCCTATATATGACCCCCTTGGGTCATAACACCTTGACAACAATTTCAAAATAAGACATTCTTGAAAATTTTGAAAAATTATAAATTTTGGGAAATTTTGGGGATTTTATATACATGACATTAGCGGTGATGTGGGGGCCCACATATCAGGTGATGTGGAAGTGTTGACATGGACTTCCACAATGACAGTTGGTGGTAAGGTGGAATACCACCATGGCACGACGACATGCCATGATATAGACCGATAGCATAAGTGGTATCACATGGTTAGCAAAGAGGTTTTGAATTTTTTTTGAAGATGTGAAACCAATGAGAATACAACATGTTTCCTGGGCCGTTTGTGGTATTCTATCATGAAGGGTCGTTAACACCGGATCATGTTGAAGATGTGATATCAACCATAAATTTTGATCTATTCCCTCGATCTCTGTTGTTAGATATGATGTTTGTACAGGTGAATGTTGGAGGTATGGTAGGGGATGGGATCAATCAATGACATGGGTCATTGAGGTGGTGCCATGTGGCAACCAGTATGGGTGGGTCTCGTATTTATTAATAATTCTTATTTTATTTGTATATTAAATTGAGAGGTAAGGTAAAGCGAGAGAGAGAAGGTAGTGACAAATGATGATGTGGAAGGTCAGGGTAGATTTTGGGGTGGCATGGCATCCCATTAGGGTTCCATGTGGACCCATGGTGCCACGTCAATAGATTTCCACATAGGCATATGATAGCTTATGTTAAAAAACAAAAACCAAGTTTGGAGGAAAAATCATATTTTGGCCATAACTGGAGCATAATAACTGAAGTTGAGATAAAATTTATGGATTTTTTCTAAAGTGAGGATATCTACAAAAGTTATGGTGAGGACCATTGACCATTTCTTCTTGGATTTGTCAGAAAGTTCAAAACAATGGTTTTTAATGAGCTGGGTCTAGTTCAGTGACTGGAATCCAGATTGAGCTAAAACTTTTGGAGAGATTCCAAAAAGAAGACATGTAAATACCCAATGAATTAATTGGATAAGTTCTAAGGGGTTTGGAAATGTAACATCCCACTCTGGCGCATTGAGAAAACTTATTTTTGAGGGCACTTGCTCGCAAGTGATCCAGGCTTTTGTGATGTTAAACCATTTATACTTGATTATGATGCGATTGACAGACGACATGATGTTTTACTAGTTTTGTTTGACACAGGTGCTGCTGACTCTATTTTATTGAGTGTGCAGGGTTCTTGAACTTGAGGATGCAGAGGCATCGGTAGAACCCCCTTGGACTCTAGACTGAGTCAGGGAGTGTGCTTTTGGGGTTGATATATTTACTTTGATGTTTCATTGATTTGATGATTTGATGATGACATGTCTGACATGATTGTTGATGATGCAGGCTAACGATATCTTGCTGACCAGACTCACATATGGAGTAAAGGGGCCACACATGATTCCAGAGAGGTTGAGGGAGAGGGGTGGATAGAAGCCCTGCCATCGCCTACTAGCACTCCCGCCATGGCTCGAACTGTAGGTTAACGATTACCTAGTTCGAGAGGATCCACGATGCCGTGAGGGAAGACTACGACAGTCACTCACGATGATTCTAAGGGGAGCGCAATAAGGCGGGGGCCTTATTCCTTAGAAACCTTAGTCTCCCACAAGTTCACCTTTCAGAGTGTTGACTCCAGGGGTTATAGATGTCTACCAATCAGTCCAGTTGGCGAGTGGCACCCTTGGAGCACGTGGTGTATCCTGAAGGGCAGGTCGCAATGATGTGGATGAAGGAAATAAACCTAAATAGCCATAAGACCTTAACGCCTTAAGAGATTCCTAAACAACTCCCCTAACCCAGTGACGCCCAGTTCAGAATCTAGTACAAAGTCTAAAAACTATTAGGGTGAAATTTAGTCTAACCCTAAGAGCAGACCCTGGAATAAAAATAACAAATTAAATAAAAAACTCACCTAAGTAATAGTTGGTCTTCATGAAATTCTTGGGGCGATAACGAGGGTAAGTTTTAAAGCAAATCTAATAGTTTTAAAACTTTGCAAAGAAGAAATTGATTCCTAACTGGTGGGAGAATGGCATCACCTTCGTAGTGTAACATAAAAAAAACAAAAAAAACAAAAAAAAAAAACTAAGACCATTATCCTCTCATTATCCATGTCTACTTTATTAAACTATCCTCCATCACCTTAATTACATGTCCAGTTCACATTACTAAATCACCATCCCTCCCCCTTAATTTCTCATTATTCCTTTTTATGTAATACATCTACTTTTCCCATATACATGTTTGTCATCACCTTAATCTCTCCTTATCCTATATATATATATATTAATGGTGAATTTAAATGATGGATAATGATAAATTACAATGATGAATACATGCATGTAAATAGAAAAACTGAATATATATATATATATATATATATATATATATATATATATATATATATATATATATATATATATATATATATATATATATTATAAACAAATTGTCATGTATTCCTTAATCTTTAATTTATAGAATAAAGAAAATGAATAATGGATTCTCTTTCCATAAATTTATTAATCCCTACTGTCTCTACCATTAATAAAAAGTTACGCATGTAAAAATAAAAGGAAATTATGAATGAGCGCATTTACTTTTTGAGTTTTAAAAAAGAAATTAAAAAAATAAAAAAATAAAAAGGGAAAGGGGGGGAAACCTAAAAAAAAGAGGATTTAGGGTTTGAGACTACATAAAAGAAAGGGGGAGGGGGAAAGAGGAGGGATCTGCTATGAGGTATTGTTATGCTGCCAAAATGGCAAACTTGACGGATTGCTTGTGAGGAGTTGGGGATTTCCTCAGCTGATTGAGTGGTAGCTCAGCCTTGGAGGCGAGCTGGGAAGCTAGGTTACTGTCTAGGCTGTGTGTGGCCCCTTTGCGGCTCGGGGGGCTAAGGGGGAAGCAGAGTACCCCTGGCGTTTGGCCGGGAGGTACCAGTGTAGTCTCTACGGTCGGCAAGCAACAAGGCAACAGAGCGGCACAGAGTAGGAGCAACGCAGAGCGCACAGACGGCATCAAGCGGGCGATAAGGCAAGGTACGCTCCTCTATTTTGTAAGGTAGAATGGTTATTGTATAAACTTGTAGTTCCCAGGGTTATTGTATGACTTAGTTTATGAACTGCAGATTCAATGGTAGTTGTATAACTCTAGTTCCAAAGGGTATGGTATAAAATTGTAGTTGCTGGTTATTGCTTGTACTCTGAAATCCTCCTTGCCTGTGGTTTATCTCGGCGTGACGGTTTTAAAAAGAAATAAGAAAAATAAAATAGAAATTGAGTTGGGATTTAGATCGGCGTTTGAGGGTCAGGTTTCTCTGGTTCTTGTGGTTAAACCCTGCGTGTTTACAGTGAAATATCACTGGGATTTTGGGTTAAATACCTGCGTCCCTTTTAACAACGATCTTACCCTGCGTTGGGTTTATTTCTGACTTCGTTTTCAGAAATTTCGGGCAGTGAGCCATTGCTTGGATGCGTTTTTTTTATTTTGGGGTGCCTTTATATTTGAACAGGGAAGACGAATTTATACCTGACTGAAGACGAAGTAATACCTTCATCAAATTTAAATTTATCAAATTTATGGGCAGTGAATTAATCCATGACTGCATTTTCAGCAATTTCGGGGCAGTGAGTCATTGCTTCTCTGCGTTTTTTTTTATAAATTATTTGAGTGTGCATTTATATTTGATTAGGGAAGAGGGTTCAGTCTTTTCCCTTCTTCCGTTGGTTCCTTCGGGCTCCTCAGTTAGCGCACTGCCTTAGCGACCACCTGGTATGGCCTTCACTGCTCTGCTAGTGTAGCGTGTTGGACAACGACGCCCTTTGCCAGTTGCCAGTTGCCTGGACGTGCCTTCATGTGGTTGGGTATTGTGGAGCCTCCTTACCAGGTGAAAGCGAATACCAATGCTATCATTTCCCTTGGCACGTATCCGGGACTGACAAACACGTTATTGGTTCTGGTTTTCATGCATGGTTGCCTACTTCCAGTTATGCGTGCCCTGGGCAGCTGCGCACAGAGTCCTTGTGTGTGTTCTCTTCTCGATTCTGAGTTAAATTATTTCCCTCCAAAAAAATACCCTAATACCAGTTGGAATTTTTCAACGAAAACCCACCATTATAACCCTACTTACCCAATGACTGCTTATGAAAAAGAATCAAGATTTTCAAGAGAATTTATTTCAAATATATTTTATGAAAATTATTGTTTCTCTAAATTTTTATATGTATTGAAGTGTTCATTTGCACTAC
>ML781206.1:124752-135153 GCA_009831015.1 Picea engelmannii | reverse complement strand
TGTGTCTTGGAGGTCCTAACCTTGCAGGGTAGGACGGGCGGGTAGTCAGTCGTATTCAGCAGTCAGTTTTGCTTGTCGTTAAATGTTGCGTTGTGCACCTTTGCCTATGGTCTTAGTTGTTTGCAGATACTCGTCGTGTGTTTGGGCTTCTTGCAATGAACATCGTGGTCGCGTCTTGTTGGATGACAAGGGATGACATAGAGTCAAGTATGTTTTTACTTTTACACGCGCGCACACACCGTAAACACAAAAAAATTTGCACCTGTGTACTAGAATGGTTGTCGTAACGAGGTGGTTCGTTACAACTATGAAAGGAATTACAAGACCCATTTTTATAAGCGAGATTTAAGCCTTGAAATTGAAGAGATGTTTCATGAAAGGATGTCAATTGTATGAATCTCACGTGGAGAAGACAAAAAATATCAAAGGGACAAGTCTCAAAGAGTATTCATTATTGCAAGAGTTTGAGGATGTATTCTAGGAAATACTAAGATTACCACCAAAGAGGGATATAGATTTCTCTATTGATTTAGTACTAGGATTTACCCTAGTATCAAAACATCCTTACAGAATGAGTACACCCAAATTAAAATAACTAAAAAGGAATCTAGAGGAATTGTTGAAGAAAGGGCACATACTCCCAAGTGTTTCACATTGGGGAGCAACAGTACTCATTGTTAAAAATAAAGATGCAAAGTTTAGGCTATGTATTGAATTTTGATAGCTGAATAAAGACATTGTGAAGAACAAATACCATCTACCCAAAATTGATGGCCTCTTTGATCAACTAAGAGAAGAAAATATATTTTCAAAGATATAATCGATATCAAAATATCACCAAGTGAGAATGAAGGAAGGAGACCTTAGTAAGAATACTTTTATAACCAGGTATGGAGATTATGAATTTGTAGTGATTCCATTTGGACTAACCAATGCGCCAACTATGTTTATGTGATTAATGAATGGAATATTAAGAAATTATATGGAGAATTTTTTCAATGTGTACTTGGATGGAATACTTATATATTCTAAGTCTGAGGAAGAGCATGAGGATCTGAGGTTGGTGTTTCAAGTTCTAAGAGAACATCAGTTGTATTCCAAGCTAAGAAAGTGTTATTTTTAACAAAAGTAGATCCATTATTTGGGGCACATTATTTTATATCAAGGTATAGAAGTATATCTAGAGAATATTAAACCCATTAGAGGTTGGATAGTACCAAATACTATTTCAAAAGTTAGATCTTTCATGGGATTAGCTGGATACTACATAATATTTATAGTAGGATTCTCTAAAATTGATCATGCCATCACCTCTTTACAAAAGAATGGAATTGAGTTTGAATGGACAACAAAGAGTGAATAAAATTTTAATCTATCGAAAGAATGATTTACTACTACACCTATTTTGAATATTGTTGACCCAAATGAAAATTTTGTGGTATGCATAGATGCATGAAAAGAAGGACTTGGTGGATTCCTTATTCAAAATGGACATTTCATTATTTATGAGTCTATAAATATTAAATAACATAAGAGGAATATTGCCACACATGATTTGGATCTTTCTTCCATAGTTCATGCATTGAATATGTGGAAGCATTATTTAATGGGAAAGAGATTTGAATTAAGTATAGACCATAGTGGTCTGAAATATATTTTTGAGCAACCAACCTTAAATGTCGAGAAAATAATATGGATAGATTTTTTAAGTGAGTATGATTTTGACATCAAGCATATCAAAATAAAGGGAAAAAAAAGTTGTTGATTCACTCAGCAGAAGGGTCAATCTCATGCATGCTACAACCATTATTATGCATAGTTATGATTTAAAGAGCATAATTTTAGATGTTTCTATTACAAACCAACATTACCTATATGTAAAATAAAGATTACAATAGGAAAATGTACAACAAAAATTTAAAGAATATAAGATGAAATAAGATGGATTACTTATGCATAAAAATGGAATTTATGTCCCTAGTTCTAGAGAACTTAGAAATTTGGTATAAAAAGAAATGCATACTGTTCCATATGTCAGACATCTTGGTTACCAGAAAAAAAAATTGCAGTATTAAGAAGCCAATACTTTTGGCCAAGAATTAAGAAGGATGTAGTTTATTACATTTCCAAATGGATGGAATGTTAGAGAGTGAAATCTAAGCATATACACCCAATGGGTTTGCTACAACCATTACCAATTCCATAGAAGAAATGGGAAGTGGTAACCATTGATTTTATTACTATATTTCCTAGGAAAACAAGGAAACATGATTCAATAATGGTAGTGGTAGATAAATTGAAAAGGTATGCTCATTCTTTCCTAGTGAAAATGATTCATACAACAACTAATATTGTAGAAATTTACACGAGGGAAATTTCTAGGTTGCATGGAATACCTAAGGGAATTATTTCAGACAGAGATACAAAGTTTATTTCAAACTTTTGGAGAGCATTATTTAAAGGATTTGGTACAAATATGAATTTTAGCACAGCATACCATCCACATTTAGATGGAAATACATAGAGAGTCAACTAAGTAATTGACGAAATGTTGAGAATGTATGTGATAGATAAGCCATCTAAGTCGCAATATTACATGCATTTGGTCATGTTTTTCTATAATAATGGGCATCACGATTCATCAAATATGAGACCATTTGAATATTTGTATGGTATAAAATGAAATACTCTAGTGATTTGGGACAACCCAATAGATAGAGTAGTACTTCGGCCATAATTACTCAAGGATATGGAAGACCAGATGGTTAAAATTAAGCAGAATTTAAAAGAAACTCAAGGTATAATGAAGAGTTATCCAGATAAGAGCATGATATATATATAATTTAAAGTGGGAGGGCTTGTGATTTTGAAAGTGAATCCAAATAAGAGATCATTTAATTTGAGCAATTTTACCAAGCTAATAGCCAAATTCTGTGATCCATTTGAGATATTGGAAAGAATAAGGCCAGTTGCATACATGCTTTCATTTTCTGCTTCCATGAATGTGCATAATTTATTTCATGTATATTTTCTAAAAATGTGTGTGCATGATATTAACCATGTTATTGATTGTAATTTGATTCAGGTGGAGCCAGAAGGATACTTTCAGGTCCATTCGGTGCGTATATTGGACATGAAGGTCAAATTTCTCAAGAATCAAGCCATATTGGAAAGGTTCAATGGACTTACTATTGTCCTAAAGATGCTACTTGGGAGAATGAGGATGCCATGAAAGAAGAGTATTGGTGAATTTTTGAAGACTTTTGAAAAAAAAAAAATCTCTTTTGTAATACCGGGGAATGTAATACCCCGGTTTTGAGTCCCCAGATTAATAATGTATTTTTTTATCTTTTAGGAAAGGCTAGAGTACCTGTAAATTTGAAATCTTGCAAAGATTAGAAAAGTAATTATTTGAATATTAATAATAAAATGCATCATTGTTTGTAGGACAAACAAGGAGAAAGATAGGGGGATATGATTTCACGAGAGATGGGGCTAAAGGGGCGAATTATTTTTATTATATTTTATTCACCCATCTTGGAATTAGTTGGGAAAATTGGTTGTGTGAGATTCTTGGGGAATGCCATGGGGTTATTTATTGCATGTAATTATATAAACCATAATTTTGGTCTTCTTATGGGTTACTCACTCATTTTTTCTTCGCCATTCATTGTTACTCATTCTTGATTCATTCTTTCTCACTTTGGTTCCGGGTCTTAGCACATGGAAAGAAAATTGTTGGGGGAAAAGAGCCATTGTTGGTTGGTTTTAAGGTATTTGTTGATTATTCCATAAAGGAATGGATTCACGTGTGCTTGAGAATGATCTTAATTGTGAAAGAAGTGTCCATAACTGAGAATCCTTGGAGTTTCAAGCATTGATATTTCCTAACCAGTAGCATTGGAGCTCTAGAAAAGAAGTCGAAAACCAGAGGGACTACATTGCAGAGAAAGGGGTTCATTTCTTTAGGTTGTGTACGCTGAAGGGGAAGAGAGTTGGTAAATTAGGATTGTTTTGTGGTTGAGAAAACCATGAGATATTGTTATGTAACTGTTGTGTGTTTTAGATTCGGCCTAGCGCCCTTCCTTGTGGATTCATAGCCTTGGATTAGGGGTGACCTATTGTTGAAAGCTAGAACAACAATGTATATAGTTGGGTGGAATGCATGACATTTGCAACCAGTTGTTGAATGCTTTATTTAAATATAAGTGATCTATGTGTTTTCTCTGTATTTTATATTCTGATGTGTATTAATTATATCTATGTTGATTGTATCATGCTTGTTGTTGTTATAAGATCCATTGGGAATTTTCCTGTAACTAATTAGCATGTTCTTGAATAATGCATGAGTTCTTGTTTGGAATTCACATTTCTTGATTAATTAAAGAATGGTAACATAAATTTACAATTTTTCCAGAAGACGTAAATTTAGAGTTACTCAAGAAATGGGTACATCACATAATCTAATACCCCAGTTTTGAGTCCTTGAATTAATAATGTATTTTTGTATATTTGAGGAAATTCCAAAGTGCCTATAAACTTAAAAGGATAGAGATCCTATAAATGTCATTCTTTGATTATTGATAATAAAATTCATTGTTGGTTGTAGGATGGACAAGGAAAAAGATAGGTGACTATGATTCCATGAGATAGGGGGATAAAGGTGATAAGTATTTTTATTATATTTTATTCACCCATTTTGGAATTAGTTCAGAAATGTTGTTACGTGAACTTCTTTTGGAATTCCATGTGCTTCTTTATTACATGTAATTATATAAACCCCATTTTTGGGTTGCTTAGGGGTTACTCACAAATTTTTGGTTCATCATTCATTGTTACTTATTCCTAATTCACTCTTTCTCTCTATAGCTATGGGTCTTGGGGCAATGAAAATGAATTGTCGTGGGGGAAGAGTCGTTGTTGGTTGGTTTTAAGGTAATTGTTGATTATTCCAAAAAGTAATGGATTCTTTTGTGCATGAGACTGATAAAAGTTGTGAAATAACTTTCCACAATTGAGAATCCTTTGAGTTTCTAGCATTGATGTTTCCTTACCAGTAACATTGGATCCCTGGAAAAGACGTGGAACAACCTAAGGGTTGCATTGTAGAGAAAGGGTTCATTTATTTGGTTTTTGTAGGTTTAAGGGGAAGAGAGATGGTAAACTAATATTTTGGTTTGGTTTAGAAAATCATGAGAACTTGTTAGCTAATTGTTGTGTTGTTTAGAGTCTTCCTAGGGCCCATCCTTATGGATTCATATCCTTGGATTGGGGGTGGCCTGTTGTTGAGAGATAAAATAATAGTGTATATGGTTGGGTGGAGCATCCAACATTTACATACAGTTGGTGAATTCTTTATTTAAATATAAGTTCTCTTTGTGTTTTATCTATATTTTTTATTCCATTGTGTATTAATTCTCTCTTTGTTGATTTTATCATCCTTGTTGTTGTTATAATCTGCATTGGGAATTTTTATGTAACTAATTAGCATGTTCTTGAATAATGAATGAATTCTTATTTGGTTTCCATGTTTCTTGATTAATTAAAGAATGATAACATAAATTCATAATTTTTCCGAAAGATGTAAAATTATAGGTACCCATGAAGTGGGTACATCATAGAATGTAATACCCCAATTTTGAGTCCCTGGATTAATAATTTATTTTTGAATACTTGAGGAAAGGCCAGTGTGCCTATAAAATTGAAAGGTCATAGAGCCTAGAAACACAATGCTTTGATTATTAATAATTGAAATGAGTTGTTGGCTATAGGACAAACAAGGACAAAGTTAGGGGACTATGATTCCATGACAGAGGGGGATAAAGGGACTAAGTGTTTTTATTATATTATATTCACCCATCTTAGAATTAGTTGGGAATAATGTTTATGTGGGATTCTCGGGGAACGCCATGTGGTGATTTATTACGTGCAATTATATAAACCTTGTTTTTGGGAAGCTTAGGGGTTACTCACTCATTTTTTGTTCTCCATTCATTGTTATTTGTCCCTGATTCATTCTGTCTCTCTTTGTTTCTGCATCTTCGGGCATGGAAAACAAATTGCTAGGGAAAAAGAGTCATTGTTGGTTGGTTCTGTGGTAACTATTGATTATTATAAAAAGGAATGGATACATGTGTGCATGAAAATTATGGAAGTTGACCAAAGTGAGGTTATCAATGGTTTGATGTTCTAAGTCAGTCATAGAGATACAAGTATTATTGTATGTGTGTTTTGAAGGGTGTGTGATGATGGAATATGGTTTAGTTTTGAGTATAATATTGAGGCATATCTTGGATGCATGGTACAAACCCTAGTGTGTGGGTTGAGGCATTTTTGTTAAGGTATATTTCTGGTCATGTTAAGTACTTTATCAGTGAGGTTATGGAACTTTGTTTATGAGGTATATCATGATAATGTGATACTAGCTAGAGGTATATTTTGATCTATTTATGCACATCCTTGGTACATGTTTAGAGGCATTATTGGTTGTATAGTACTTGTTGTAGTGAATGGATTTGAGAAAAATCTATTGAAGTATATTGTTGGTGCATGTATGAATTTTATTGGTATATCTTATGGTACATTGTGAGAGGATTTTCTTAGTGGTATTGATATATGATTGGTACACACTTGAGGCTACATAATAGTGAGGTTTTGGCACATCGTTTGATGTGAGTGTTTATGGCATTTGGATCATGGATAGTATGATGTGTTGCTAGAAGAATTTTGTTGGTATATTTCTTTGGTATATGGATGAGGTACATGTTGGATACATGGATGAGACATATAGTTGATAATTTGGCACATACATGAGGTGTCTAGTATGGTGATGTTGGTACATCTTGATGAGTCATAGTTTGACTTGTAGATACATGATTGATACATGCTTGGTACATTGTTAGAAGAACTTGTTGGTAATCTTGTTGGAGACATTTTTGTAGTATTGTTGGATCATGGTTTATGGATGATGTGGAATATATGTATTGGTATAATTTTATAAGAACATATTCATTATGGTACATCTTGTTGAAGTTTGTGAGTAGTCTTCGTTGATGCACATCTTGGTGATATTGTGCATATGGTTGAGAGTTGTCCTGCTGATTGATCTTGGTGAGTATATCTGATTTGGTTGATGAGGTTGTTGTGACAGGTTATTTGTATAGGTTTGGTGCATGGTTGATGAAATTTTTGATGGTATAGGTTTAGGTACAGGTTAGTGCATGGTACAAGTTGTTAAAATTTGTTGGTACAGGTTGTTACAGGTTGTTTGGTGCAGGTTGATTGGTACAAGTTGTTAAAATTGGTTGGTGTAGGTTGACGGTAACAAAGCGATAGTGGAAGTGGTTGATTTAGTAACAATGATAGGTTGTCTACATTTGGAATTTATATTTCAGGGTGGCAGGACGGGGAAAATAAAGGGGGTTATATCATCCTTCCAGTTGGAGTTGGAGAATCAGGGAGTTGGACCTTCCTTCAGGTTGGAGCCTAAGAACTAGGTGGTTGTAGCCACCTTCTAGTTGGATCTGGAGAACCTAGAGGGTTGTAGCCTCCTTCTGGTTGGAGACAGAGAAATTAGGGAGTTGTAGCTTCCTTTAGGTTGGAGCCTGAGAAACTATGGGGTTGGACTCTCCATCCAGTTGGACCTAGAGAATTGGAAGTTGGTTCTTCCTTGAATGTAATTCTTTGACATATAAGAAAAGCATTTCGTGCTTTTCTCCCGCATTTGGTTTCCACATAAATATTGGTGTATTGTGTATTGTGTGGATGTGTTTATTATTGTTTGTTATGCATTAATGGATGTTAATGTTTATCATACATTAATACATTTATGATGAACTAATGAACATGGTTGAATAAGTTAAAGGAATATAAATTGTGGTTAAAAGTGGTATAAATGGCTCATTACTGATTCACCCCCCCTCTCATTAATCCAACAGTTTGACATATGTTATATTTTGCAACAAAAAGAGATGATTCTCAATACATTTAATCCCCACCCTCTCAATAGAAAACAACAACGATAGTAAACATCTATCCCAAAACTATCGGATATAGAAAGAATAACAAAATGATATTAAGGACATTGTCAGTGAAGCAAGCATAGTCACACACTCTAGGTCTTAGATCCCACCTTTTCTTTTGACATTTGAAATTTTTTATTTCAATGTACACAGTTGTTTAGTGGATTCTGGTTCTTCGTCAAATGTTATGCCATATTTTGTTTGACAAAATATAAATGTTGTTCCACATAAGAGTACCACTAGAATTACCCAATTAGACAAATCTGATGTTAAGATTATGGGTGAGGTCACATACATCATGATTAGATTATATTTTGATCCTAGAGTTCACCAGGTGATCGACATCATAGTATTGGATATCTTGGAAGCTTACAGTTTGTTCTTAAGTAGGGTTTGGTTTGAAAAATTGCAATGTTACTTCTCTATTGAATGGCCTCATATGTGGCTACCATACAAAGTATGGATGAAAAAAATAAAGGTATAAAGAGAGGCTCAGATAAAACAAACTTTAACAGAGATCAAAGGTAAAAATGAACCCATTTTCTTTGCTCACATTGTTTTGGGAAATTTCTAATTGGAAACTAATCATGTTTGTTATACAATACAACCATCCTCATTTCAATCAAATGAACACTTTGAAATCCTTCACTACATGTGAACTGGTGAAAATGATTGTACAATAGTAGAAATATCTAACTCTATATTTACTAATTCAAGTGTAGAAAATGACATTTGGAGCTTTTTGTTTTGAAGGTTTGAAAAAGGGTATTGACCTCAAGGTATGATGTCTAAGGGTTTTTGGTGATTCATAAATCATTGTTAGACATGTAAAACATTATATAAATTGTTTATCTCCTCACCTTAAGAGTTATCAACAAGAGGTATGGAAGCTCATCAATTCTTTCGATGCATTCAATATCACTTCCATTCCCCGTTCCTAGAATGTTGCAGCTAGCACTCTAGCTAATGAAAAATCCATATTTACTCCTTTGAATAATGGTTTCACTGTTGAATTGATTTTAAGCCCTTCAACACTTGATAATATTGTTAGCACCATGATTTTTGCAGTTAGAATCAGTCCTAGATGAGTCATAGTTAGTGTGTCAAAGTTTATAAGGTCAGTGACCAAATAAAGAGTGGTTTGAAATTATCGAGTGATGGGTCTGGCCATAAGTTGGTTAAAGGGGTGTAAGGTTCTCCACATTTAAATTGTAAAGGTCCACTTCCCTAAGTATCAAGTCATGTCGAAAGGGTGGAAATTATGTACCAAAATCGATTTAAGTGGTTGGGATAAAGGTCACGTCGAAAGATATTAAGAGCATCATTCCATAATCATGAAGTCAAAAAACTAAGCAATCATGGAACTTTTATCATTTTTACTTTGCACACTTCAAAACTGTACCCATTGCATGAGTTTGTTGTGCAAATATTCAACCTTCTTTCGAACTTTTCATCACCATGGATTTACTGTCCTTTTCCATGATTTCATTATGTGTGCATTCAAGAATAAATATTGCTCACCCTTCATGCATCTCCTTTACTTTAAGAGTTTGTGCGTCATCTGTGGTTTTTTCAGCAAGCTATGGATCCCTTCGCTACGTAAAAGTTATTTTTTGTCAGTCATTACATAGGTCAGTTGTTTTGATTTTGTTGCATCTCCTCCATTGTTTTCATCCATTGCTTAAAGTATTTTGGAGCTCACTACAAACTATATTTTTGGACGAGTTGTTTCTTCTCATAGTAAGCCTTCTTCCTTCTGAATTTCCTACTTCCGCACCGTTGGCAGCCAATTAACATTTTTCCATTTTCTTGTAAGCTGCCTACACCTATGTCCTGCGAACATCAAGTTTTTCGACGCATGTTCCAAATAGACAAAACTTTCATTTCTTGAGACTTTTGCACATTTGTCTTCGCTAAGTCTTCACGAGTGTAAGCATGAAGATTTCTCCTTTCGAGGTCACATTTCGATCATTATCTGAACTGCCAATAACTTTTGTGTCATTATGCATATTGCGCTTATCTTTTTGTTGATTTTTACATGATCGGCAATATCCTTTGATCGGTTTTCATACTTCGATGGATTATATAACTCGTTTTTATTGAAGACATTTAGCCTTTGGATTCGCATTTTATGACTTACCTGAACATTGATTCATTGAATTGCATGGGGGTCAAGATTTATCTTTTGTGATCCTTATTGTTGATCCTTGTTATAGCTCTTGGCATATCAATTTTATGTAATATCAAGTTGACACCTTGGTTAAACGTTTGATTGGTAACAACATGATTTTGGGTCTTGAGTTGCATGTCGGATGTTTGAACATTATGGTATAACACTCGCACACATTGGTATACTCATTGGACATTCTTATATCGATTG
>ML781206.1:31235-67731 GCA_009831015.1 Picea engelmannii | reverse complement strand
CTTAATCAATCACTTAATCACAGGGTTTAGTGATAACGTATAATCCAATATTTGCAAACATAGTATGCCAAGTATAAATTTGAATAATCAAATATGATTAACTCATGCGCCTTGAAACCATAGCTATCATACCTTCATGAACTTGCCAACGTATTTGGTGTATACCATATGTGTTTGTATTCCAAAGTCTTAGAGCCATGTAATAAAATTGTTCATATAATAATCGAATGAAATCCCATAGCAAGGATAAAAACCATATGACTAGGTCCATTATAATTTTCATAAATAAGACCAATAACTTTCATGCCCAAAGGTTTAACAATGAAATATATCCAAATGCGCAATCAAGGTAAGATAATGATCAAGAACACAAGTCTGATAAAACCTTTAGCAAGCATATGATAAACCAGTGATCAAGTATCAGCCAACAAATCAACCAAAGACGACGACAGTCTACTCAACGAAAGAGGTGTTTTCACACTTGCAGTTGTGAAAACTGAGTCGAAATTGAATTGTAATGGTTGCAGAAAAGAGACCAATGTCTATTAGCACAATGCAACAATGACTTGTCGTAATACGACAAGGGGTGTAGGCAACTTTTTGAGAGTAATCAAAAAAATTGGGTTGGCTGCCAACAATACTATACATCATGAAACAAAATATATGTCATCAACGAAATAGAGAATCATGAACAATATATCCACCAAGTACATCATGTACCAAAGTGTGCCCACCATGTACACCACCCATGTACATCAACCATGTACATCAACAATGTGCCAAAAGATATCATCCATGAAATGTATCCACCATATGCCAACATGTACATCTATCAATATGATAACCATGTGCATCTATCAATATGCCATACATGTACATCCACCAATATGCCAAACAATGTGCATCTACCAATCATAAGATATACCAGCCATGTACACCACCATATTATTTTACATAATCCAATAGATGAGCATTTGATCAACATTAATCCATACTCTTGGGTTAGTGTCATGCACCCAAGATTTATTTTACATCGTCACCTTACATAATCTAACATAGAACCATGAAAAACCTGCAACAAGCAGTGTCATAACCTGCAATAAACAATGTCAGACTCTGCAGTACAGAGTTATACCATCACATCAAACTCCAAGCCATGTGCATTACCTTTTTTCCAAGGCTTTACAACAGGCACACGGCCTACTGCACAACTAAGCGCGTGTGTATGCGACCTATTCAAGGTCAGAACACGTGGACATGCGAATGTCAACATTGTTACCTACATGTGCCTTAGTAAATGACACATTTGAACTTCCCTTCAATCTTTCATTATGATCTGGCTACTCTGTCTTCTTCACCCACTTCTGTAGATGACCCTTCTCTTCAGAAC
This sequence comes from Picea engelmannii, assembly GCA_009831015.1. Lineage (NCBI taxonomy): Eukaryota > Viridiplantae > Streptophyta > Pinopsida > Pinales > Pinaceae > Picea > Picea engelmannii. The sequence continues at coordinate 66,341 of ML781206.1, read as the reverse complement.
TTGAGCTCTGAGTATCCATATTTTCAAAGATGTCTCCCTTTCTTACTTAATTCCTTCTTTTAGCCATGCTATGTGAATTCCTCATCATGGACTTTCTTCTTGTGTTCCAACACTCCTAGGATTTGTGGCCAAATCCACTATAGCTGTAGCATCTCATAGAGTTACAGTGAACAGAAATATGTCCTATTTGATCACATCTCCAACACCTTGTGGTGTTATAGAATCTTCCATTATATCTTCTTTCATAAGATATACATTCAAAAGCTTTGTGACCATATCCATTACATGAATAACAATGCCCATGAAAAATACTTTCATACCTTTGCTTCGGTGTCCCAAAAATGTCTTCTTGATTTCTCCCTTGCTTTGTTCTTTTGAAATTTTCTTTGCCTTGTGTAGATGATTTCTTTGCAATATTGTCTTCATTCTTTGATGGACTTACCTCATGCTTCCTTGAGGTGCTTGCTTCATCATGTGTATCTTCTCCTTTGTATCCAAGACCTGATTTATCACATGATGGTCTTTGACTTTCCAAGATCTCATCCAAGATTCGTGAGCTATTCAAGAATTTGTTTGACTTTTCCACCGTCTTTCTAAGGTCAACAATTCCAGCTTCTAACTTGCAACATGAATCTTTTTTTTCTTTTATTTGAATTTTCAATAGTTCCTCTATTCTTTTGGCTTCTTCAATTTGGGTCTTGAGATGGACAATAGTTTCAAAACTTTTACTAATCTCATCATCTATATTCATGTCTTCTTTTCCATTCTTTAGTCTTGTGATATCTTTTTCCTTTTCTTCTAATTTGTAACTCTCTTCTTGTTCTTTGAGAATTCCCTTTAACTTCAATATGTGCCTTTGACTCCTCCTAAGAAACTTCTTAGTGTTATCTGAAAGATAGTTATAGTGTGTATAAAAATGATCACTCCTATACATATATAAACCCTCTTCAATTTCCTTTTGAAGTTTTAATAAATTTCCTTCTATTCTTTTCATGGGATAAATACCATCAAAATTTACACAAACTATATCTACATCTTCTTCTTCACTTGTAGAGAAAAATTCATCATCATCATCATTGCATTCAAGGGATTTAGAGTGTTCTTTACCTTCATTTGAAATATGCTCATGATCTTCATTTTTGCCAATATCAACACATACTTCTTTGCCTTCATTTGAAATGTCTTCAAGATCTCCCTTTGTGCTATTATCACTTGAATATTTATCTTCACTTGAAATGTTTTCAAAATCACATTTAGAAATAATTGATTCAAGAGATTTTTATGATTCTTTACATTTGATGATCTTGATGGAGTGGTCTTCAATTTCTTCTTTCTCTTCCTTACTTTGATATGTCTCCTCTAGCTTTATCCATAGATCTTTGGCGGAAGTGCATTGTCCCATGCTCTCTTTGATAGAGCTTGAGAGTCCAGTAAGAATTGTCTTGAGAGCCAATGCATCATTCTTCTTTCCTTCCTTTTGAGCTGCAAACTTTGACTTGTTCTTCAACGAAACATATCCACCGATGGTTGCCTTCCAAATAGTACTCCCATTGTCTTCAAATACACTCTCATCTCTATTCTCCAAGTAGAATAGTTTTCCTCGTCAAGGATTGGAACTTCATCATCCATTTGTGTGTCTATGGATATCCTTCAAGCTTGTTAAGGCTTGTAGTGAAGGCCTACTCTGGTACCAATTGTTGGACACACCCACCACACTTAGAGGGGGTGAATGAGTGTGGGGCTCTTTTTCCCAAAACTTCGCTCTTGCACAAAACTTATCAATTAGCATTCAACATTTATTCATTACCCATTGCCATAATTTATAACCAGTTATATGTAGGCACATATCAGCAATATATCATCAACAAGTCATCATCATAATGGACACAAAGAACACAAGATGTATGTACAATTTTATTTTTATTACGAACTACAATCCTTGGGTTTATCAGTAACAACTGAATAGAGTACAACTCTACAAGAGCACTAGCTCTATATGCAAGACTCAACTTACACCCTTAGCATCAACTGAGATGAGGCAACAATCCTCAACATATATCAATCTGTCAACAGGTACGTGACCTGTCAGTAGTGCATACCATGTGTGAATGTGCTCAGGCTCACTATAGCCTGCGTGTGAACGTGACCAGTGTATAATGCAACAAGTGTCTGCTTCTAAGAAACTAGGGTTTTTCTTTTCTTTACATGCTCAAAACTCTTATGTCTTCCACTGTCCAAACTAACCCACATCCAGTCACAATACATCCAAGCTATCCAATAGCTTGCTCATGCTCCACAAAAAATTAATATGAATGCTATCTCGATCATGTATAAACAACAAGTATACTATAGCAATCATGTCACTACTGAATCACAAGAGTGTTTCTCACTCCATCCATCAAATCAACTAAATTGAGCCACATCATAGAAACCATACCAAGAATGCCCTAAGCATTCACAACATATCAAACAATAGCATCTATCAAGACAATAATGTAAGCATACCAGTGTCTTAGTGATAGATCTGAGGCCATAGAATGCAGATATGGAACCTACCTCATCATCCAAGATCTTGGCACCAACTCAAACATAAATATCCATGAGTTTATTCAGTCCATGCTCCCTGTACACAGTCAGACCATATGTACACTCACCCTATACACAACCAAACCATGTGTACACGCACCCTATACACAACCAACCCATGTGTACCCGTGTGGGCATAAAAAAATAGGGTTTTCTGTGACTCCGAGACTTTTTCCATCAAGATCTCCGACATTGCTGAAAATTTGATGTGTCCATGAGATCCTCCTCTCGCTCTCTTCCTTAGAATAGATCTTCAATCATGCTCAAGAGATCCGCACCAATAAGATTCTCTCACAAGAGACTCTCCATCAATACTCCACAAGATATTCACAAGAAGTTGTCCATTTATCCACAAAGGATTCTTACCAAATGTACATTTTACAAGAGATCCTGATGCAGGAGCATCCGCACCTCGTTACTCGAGGTTGCATTTAGAGAAAGGAAAAGACCGCAGGATGATGCCACCATCACAGTTTTAACCATTTTGATGAGCGCCGCCGTTTATATAAAAGCATCCATATTTAGGCGTACTTGTATACTGAAATAGACTGCGAGCAGATAAGCTCTCGTCCTTAGGTAGCTGAGGCATTTACTTAAATTTAATGCAAGTAGATAGAAAAATTAACTGTAGATTAGACAGTTTAGCTTTCGAGAGGGAAAACGGAGTATAGACACCCTCCCTTGTATCATTGTAGTAGGATCAATTTTATTCAGCATTGAGAAGAAGCAGAGAGTCTGTGAAGAAACCTCCATGTACAGTTATTGAATTAATAGGAAGAACTTTGATTCAATTCCATGGACGTGTTTGATCTCTGTGTGTTGTTGATACTGTGTCTTTGCACGTTTGCTTATTTCTACGCTTATCTTTTATATGCTTCTTATGTGATTGCGTATCAGGTTCGGAACCTGAGAGATGAATGAATGAGGTTCAATTGTTTCTCTACTTAGGCCAGGAGATTCCTGCATTGAGTGCAGTTGAATACCTCCGCATAGAGTGCATTGAGGAGGCTAAGTAGTTGAACCTTTGTTCTCACTTTGTCCAGAGTTGTGGAGTTCTTCAAGGCTTGCAGGTGAGTGGATATTGGACGTGGAGTCTCAGTAGAAAGTCTGAGAGGAGGAAAGATTGAAGCCGTTGCGAGCGTGGACGCACCGGACTAGAAGATTTCAAGACTTTCAAAAGTGATTGAAGATCAAGCACCAGGAGCGTGTTCGAGGAATCCTTGAAGGAGTCGAGGAACAAAGCTCAGGAGGGATAGCTCCTTTCGTTCGCAAAGAAATAAGCCCAGCAGAGGTTGCACGGGACGAAGGTGGTGGAGCATAGATCTCTTCATAGAGGAAGAGAATCGGCGACTTGGATTTGTCATGAAGACTCGCGAAGTCCCGTGGATCGTTGGATCTAGGAGAAGGAGTGAGGCAGTTAACCCTCAGGCGCAGGGAGAATTAGTTGCCGTCGCATATCGACGAATCGGAGTTGGCGAGTGCAAAGGTTTCATGGACGTCGAAGTCTCGATGCGTGACTTCCCGAGTTAGCGGGAACCGTCGATCCGAGTGCAGGCAGGAGGCGTGCGATCCCGAGGGGTCGGGGTCAGCACTTCGGCGGTTTCAAAGTAGAAGGGAGCGCGGAGAGATAGCGAAGTCCCGAGTCGTGACGGGCCCGCGGAGGCTGAGTGGGTTGTAACACGTGGTCTCGGCACTTCGGCGCTCGGGGATTTGAAGTATAAGGACTTGGCATCGCAAGTAGCGATAACCCGAGGTTGACCATTGACCATTGGGATTCGGAGTCTCGGCGTTTGGTTGCACGGGATATTGTTGCAAGACTCGCGATATCGCGAGATCCGATCTCCAAACACCCGAAGGGAAGAACTCCCGAGGGAGTGGAAAGGAAATTGACTCCTCGGGTCGTGGATAGTGAAGGTCCTGGTGGAGAGACCGTGTCGTCGAGGGAACAGGTGGCGTCAGAGTGGTATCAGAGCCCAGAAAGGTTGTGAAGATTCTCTTTGTTCAGGTAACAGAGGGAAGCAGATTTCAAAATGCCTCCCAGAAGAGAAAGGCAGTCTCCTGATCGGGAAGACAGGGATGCCAGAAGGAGGGGAAGGCCAGTAGGCAATGCAGAGATGGAGAGACAAATATGAGATCTCAGAGCGAGACTCGAGGATATGGAGACCACCCAAAGGCGTGGAGCCAACACAGGAGAGTTCAACGATCCCGAGATTGAACAGGAAGCTGGACACGACGTCGAAGAAGTTTCAGCAGAGGATGCTGCAACCGAGAGATTGATTAAAGCCATTTCAAGGATGAGCTCAAAGACGAAGATGGACATCCCAACTTATGAGGGGAGTCTGAATGTTGAGGATTTGTTGGATTGGATCCGAGCACTCGACACCTACTTCGATTATGAGGATATCAAAGAGGACAAGAAGATAAGGCATGCCGTCACGAAGATGAAAGGACATGCAGCCTTATGGTGGGACGAGCTGCAGGCAGACAGACGTTCCAAAGGCAAGCAGAAGATCAAAAGCTGGGATCGGATGATCGCCAAGTTGAAGGCGAAGTTCATTCTGAGGGACTACCAGATCACTCTATTCAGGTGCATGCAGAATCTGAGACAGAAGTTGATGACGGTGAAGGAGTACACCGAGGAATTCTACAGGCTCAACATCCGAGCTGGTCATCGAGAGAGTGATGATGAAAAGGTGGCGAGATACCTGAATGGCCTCAGGTATGAGATTCGGGATGAGCTGAGTATGATGACCATCTGCACAATTGAGGATGCGTACCAGATGGCTCTTAAAGCCGAAGAAAAGCTGAGCCGTAAGCAGGGTCAGCGAGGGCGAGGCAGAAGCCAGCCTAGAGGTAAAGCTGTGGTTCAAGACAGAACACAGAAGCCCAAGGAGGATTGGAAACAACCTCAAGGTAAATCTAAGAAAGGCGGAACCTCACAGCAGAGGCAGCAAAATTTTGAGCCGAGGAGGCAACGACCGAATCAGCAAGGAGACTATGTTGATGCCAATACATTTCCTCGTACCCGAGGTAGAGGAAGGGGCAGAGGAGGAGTTATCACATGTTTCACATGTGGTAAAGATGGTCATAAGGCCGTGGACTATCCAAGGAGGAATATGGAAGGAGGAAAAGCTCACATCGCTGAGGCACAGCAGAGGCATGATGTTGAGGGCGAAGATGCGGACAGTGGAAGATCGCTTGGAATGCATAAGATTCTTTTGACACCTGAGAGAGAGATGGAAAGCACAGTGCAGAGGAGCAGACTGTTCCGAACAGCTTGTACAGCCAAGGACAGGAAGTGCAAGGTCATCATTGACAGCGGGAGCACTGACAATTTAGTTGCAGCTGAGATGGTCGAGAAGCTGGAGCTGGAAACGACTAAGCACCCGAGCCCATATAAGGTCTCGTGGTTACAAAAAGGACACCGGGTAAGTGTCACTAAACAGTGCTTAGTTAAATTTAAAATTGGAAATTATCATGATGAGATCTTGTGTGATGTCATTCCCATGGATGTATGTCACATACTGCTAGGTAGACCATGGCATTATGATAGAAATGTTGTTCATGATGGGAGGATGAACACATACACTTTGGAGAAGGATGGGAGATTTCATAAGTTGCTTCCGATAAAGGACAAGCATCAGGAAGAAAAGCCGGAGGAAAGTAACCAAATACTTCTCATGAGTGGGAAAGAGCTTCTCACAGAGCTGGAGAAAGGTGAAGATCCACAGTTCTTTGTTGTCAGGAAACCAAGAGTTGTCTTGACAAGCATGAGGATGGACGACTTACCAGAGGAGATTCAGCGACTGCTTGGTGAGTTCGCTGATATCATCATGGACAAACTACCTCGTTCGTTGCCACCGATGAGGAGTGTGAGTCATCATATTGACCTCATACCCAGAGCGAGCCTACCAAATAAGGCAGCGTACAGGTTGACCCCTCAAGAGAACGAGGAAGTCAAAAGGCAGGTTCAAGATCTGCAGGATAAAGGACTAGTGAGAGAGAGTCTTAGTCCGTGTGCTGTTCTGACGGTACTAAGCCTGAAAAAGAATGGAGGTTGGAGAATGTGTACAGACTCCAGAGCGATAAATAAGATCACCATAAGGTACCGGTTTCCATTGCCCAGGATGGATGACTTGATGGATTGCCTGAGCGAGGCCAATTATTTCTCCAAGATAGATCTCAAGAGCGGATATCATCAGATCTGGATGAGAGAGGGAGATGAATGGAAAACAACATTCAAGACAAACGAGGGTTTGTACGAATGCCTAGTCATGCCGTTCGGCTTGACAAATGCACCTAGCACTTTCATGAGGCTAATGAATGAAGTCCTACGGGAATTCATTGGCAAATTTGTGGTGGTGTACCTGGACGATATACTGATTTTCAGTAAAACCAGGGAAGAACACTTGAGGCATTTGGCCATAGTGATGAGAAGACTGCAGTAAGAGAAGCTGCTGATCAATTTAAAAAAATGCTCGTTCATGCAGACAGAACTCATATATCTGGGTTTTGTGATCTCGGAAAATGAGTTGAAGATGGATCCTGAGAAGGTTGAAGTAATCAGGAAGTGGCCATCGCCGATAAAATGTTTTGGAGGTAAGGAGCTTTCATGGATTGGCAAGCTTCTACAGGAAGTTTATTCGGAACTTTAGTGGAATTAGTGCCGCGATAATGGACACTGTGAGGAAGCGGCATAAAACTTTTCAGTGGACAGCCGATGCTGAGAAGAGCTTCAATCTGTTGAAGCAGAAGATAATCGAGCAGCCAATTCTGGTGCTGCTGGATTTTTAGAAGACCTTCCAAGTGAAGTGTGATGCCAGCGGGTATGCTATTGGAGGGGTCTTAAGTCAGGATGACAGACCTGTGGCATACTACAGCGAGAAGATGGATGATGCAAAGCTGAAGTACTCCACGTACGATAAAGAGTTCTATGCCATCATTCAGGCATTGAAGAAGTGGAGGCATTATTTGATACCCAAAGAATTTGTGCTGTACAGTGATAATCACGCATTGCAATTCGTGAGTCAGCAGGAGAAGCTGAACCAGAAGCATGCGAAGTGGGTAGAGTACATGTAGAATTTCACGTTTGTGATCAAACACATTTCGGGGACCGCGAACAAGGTAGTTGATGCCTTGAGCAGGAAGTGCTTGTTGCTGCAGGAGTTCAGGGTCAAAACCTTAGGTTTTGAAAATTTAAAAGATATGTATGCAGGTGACGCAGATTTCGGCGAAGCATATGAGGTAGCCGAGAACCCAGTTCTCAGAGACAGGAGTCCTTGGATAGATTTTTTAATACAGGATGGACTGTTGTTCAAAGGCAATCAACTGTGCATTCTGGATTGCTCTATGAGAGAGAATTTGCTGAAGGAGAAGCACAGCGGAGGCTTAGCAGGTCATTTTGGGCATGATAAAACATTCGCCAAACTAAGCAAATCGTATTTTTGGCCAGGCATGAGAACAGATGTGAAGAGGTTTGTTGACAGGTGCAGAATATGTCAGCACACGAAAGGCCGAAAGAAGAACACAGGGTTATATCAACCATTACCCATACCCGAGAGGCCGTGGGAGGCCATTAGTATGGACTTTGTGTTGGGCTTACCGAGAACACAAAGAGGAGTTGATTCCATCTTTGTTGTGGTGGACAGGTTCTCGAAGATGGCGCATTTCATTCCGTGCCATAAAACAAGCGATGCAACCCACATCGCAAATTTATTTTTCAAGGAGATCGTGAGATTGCATGGATTGCCGAGAAGCATAGTCTCGGATCGGGATACAAAATTCATAGGTCATTTTTGGAGGACGCTATGGAAGAAACTAGGGACTGATTTGGCATTCATCTCTGCATATCATCCCCAGACAGATGGGCAGACTGAAGTAGTTAACTGAATCTTGGGAGATCTGTTGAGGAGCCTGGTGACGGAGCATCATAGCAGTTGGGATCAGATCTTACCACAGGCCGAGTTTGCGTACAACGATTCGGTGAATCAGAGTACAGGAAAGAGCCCATTTCAAATTTTATATGGGACACAGCCGAGAGGAGTGTCTGAACTCAGGGAGTCAGCACAGACTGAGACTAGCAGCGCGAGGGCTGAAGAATTTGCAGAAGCCATGCAAGAACTTCATGCAGAGGTGAACCAGCGACTGCAGAAGTCGAATCAAGAGTATAAGTGCAGAGCCGACCAGAGGAGGAGACGACTTCAGTTTGAAGTTGGGGACATGGTTCTGGCACACTTGAGGAAGGAAAGGTTCCCAAGGGGAACATATAACAAGCTCAAGATGAAAAAAATTGGGCCATGCAAAATCCTAAAGAGATTTGGGGAAAATGCATATGAGCTGGAATTACCAGAAGGCATTGGGATATCTCCGATATTCAATATTTTGGATTTATACCCATACAGGGCTGACGAAGTAAACACTGGAACGGGCGAACCAGTGGTTAAATGGCAGAAACAATTACCAGTTGCACAGAAAACTCAGATAGAATGCATACTGGATAAAAGATTAGGGACGAAGACCGGGAGAAAACAGTATTTTGAATACCTGCTGAAGTGGAAGGATCACCCAGTGGAGGATGCTAGCTGGGAACAGGAGGCAGTCATAAAGAAACATGGACATACCATCCAGGAGCTCATGGACAGGAGCCCATGAAATCTTTTTGAGCCGAGGAGTATGATGCAGGAGCATCCACACCTCGTTACTCGAGGCTGCATTTAGAGAAAGGAAAAGACCGCAGGATGACGCCAGCATCACGRTTTTAACCATTTTGATGAGCGTCGTCGTTTATATAAAAGCATCCTTATTTAGGCGTACTTGTATACTGAAATAGACCGTGAGAAGATAAGCTCTCGTCCTTAGGTAGCTGAGGCATTTACTTAAATTTAATGCAAGTAGATAGAAAAATTAACTGTAGATTAGACAGTTTAGCTTTCGAGAGGGAAAACGGAGTATAGACACCCTCCCTTGTATCATTGTAGTAGGATCAATTTTATTCAGCATTGAGAAGAAGTAGAGCGCAGAGAAGAGAGTCTGTGAAGAAACCTCCATGTACAGTTATTGAATTAATAGGAAGAACTTTGATTCAATTCCATGGACGTGTTTGATCTCTGTGTGTTGTTGATACTGTGTCTTTGCACGTTTGCTTCTTTCTACGCTTATCTTTTATATGCTGCTTATGTGATTGTGTATCAGGTTCGGAACCTGAGATATGAATGAATGAGGTTCAATTGTTTCTCTACTTAGGCCAGGAGATTCCTACATTGAGTGCAGTTGAATACCTCCGCATAGAGTGCGTTGAGGAGGCTAAGTAGTTGAACCTTTGTTCTCACTTTGTCCAGAGTTGTGGAGTTGTTCAAGCATTGCAGGTGAGTGCAGGTTGGACGTGGAGTCTCAGTAGCAAGTCTGAGAGGAGGAAAGATTGAATCCGTTGCGAGCGTGGACGCACCGGACTAGAAGATTTCAAGACTTTCAAAAGTGATTGATGATCGAGCACCAGGAGCGTGTTCGAGGAATCCTTGAAGGAGTCGGGGAAAAAATCTCAGGAGGGATAGCTCCTTTCGTTCACGAAGAAATAAGCCCAGCAGAGGTCACACAGGACGAAGGTGGTGGAGCATAGATCTCTTCATAGAGAAAGAGAATCGACGACTTGGATTTGTCGTGAAGACTCGCGAAGTCCCGTGGATCATTGGATCTGGGAGAAGGAGTGAGGCGGTTAACCCTCAGGTGCAGGGAGAATTAGTTGTCGTCGCATATCGGCGAATCGGAGTTGGCGAGTGCAAAGGTTTCATGCACGTCGAAGTCTCGACGCATGATCTCCCGAGTTAGCGGGAACCGTCGATCCGAGTGCAGGCAGGAGGCGTTCGATCCCGAGGGGTCGGGGTCGGCACTTCGGCGGTTTCAAAGTAGAAGGGAGCGCGGAGAGATAGCGAAGTCCTGAGTCGTGATGGGCCCGTGGAGGCTGAGTGGGTTGTAACACGTGGTCTCGGCACTTCGGCGCTCGGGGATTTGAAGTATAAGGACTTGGCATCGCAAGTAGCGATAACCCGAGGTTGACCGTTTACCATCGGGATTCGGAGTCTCGGCGTTTGGTTGCATGGGATATTGTTGCAAGACTCGCGATATCGCGAGATCCGATATCCAAACACCCGAAGGGAAGAACTCCCGAGGGAGTGGAAAGGAAATTGACTCCTCGGGCCGTGGATAGTGAAGGTCCTGGTGGAGCGACCGTGTCATCGAGGGCACAGGTGGCGTCAGATCCTAGCTTCTTATTTATACTTTCATCTTCTAGGTCACTTAACCAATTTTTAGGTTACTTAACCCATTTCTAGGTCACTTAACCTATTTTCCTTATTTTAGGGTTAACCACTGTTGGGCTAATTATATCTCTATAATAGCTTACATAAATTGTCAACCCAGGGAGGTAAACATTGAGACACAAACACTGTATGTGCAGGACTGGAACCTAATTGTCTACTCTTCTCTAAGCCTAAGTTATCTCTAATCTATTTCATTTATTCTAATTTAAACAAAAGCATTCTAACTAAAGCATTCCCATTTAAATTCTACAACATTCAATTTTAAACAGAAATGAAATATCTTTAACAACTACCTTTGAATTAATCTAGAAGTAAGATGTCTATTTCAAAATGAAACTACTTCAGCAATCAAACTAAGTAACAACAAATTATACCAGAAACAGAGTATGTCATAGAAATTAAACTAATGACATAGAAAACAATGTAAGGTGCAGAAAGTGAACTAAGGTGCAGAAAGTAATCTAAGGTGCAGGAAGTCTTCTGCACCTTTACTAATGTACATCTATTTAACATTATATGTGCAATAAAGACTGTGCTATTTCAGAATCTAAATCTACATCAAGTAAACCCTAAGATATTTGAAAGAAACTAGTTCTATTTTAGTAATACAAAAACCTTCAACAAGTAAACTAATCCTACCTTCTATTTCTATTTCTATCTTAGACCACTATTATCGAATCTTTCGAACTCCAAGCTAAAGAAAACTATACTAATTTCAGAACTAAAACTTAACAACAAATAAAAACCCTAAAATCTTATAGCTAAAGGCATTTTACTCTATTATGAATCTAAGAAACTAAATCTCAGAATCAAAACTATTCTTAAAACAGGAAACGATATCAAGAGATACAGTCTATGAGGCTTCAAATTTCACAGAAATGAGTTATACCATAAATGCAATGAGTCGATCTTGCTTCTAAACTAATAGTTACTCTATTCATTAATCTAACAAGAAACGAATGCTAACAATAACTTCAAGCAATTTAAATCTACTGTTTACTCTGTTTTGAATATAACTCTGACTACTGCAAATGTAATCTATCTAAAAAATAAATCTATGAAAGAGAGGCTCATGGTCTTCTTGGTGGATCCTTGCCAAGAAAACCACAAGTCCCTTAGGAACTTACAGATTAAATTCTAAACTAAAACCATCAATCTAAAATAAAGAGAAGAAACATTAACTTTCAGAAAGTGCGTTATCAGATCATGGACATATCATTAATTCAAAGCAATGGTACAACATCAAGAAGTGATCTTCAGAATTTCACAAAACCATTTATTCATTCATTGTTTTTTAGACTTTCTAGACTGTTAGAGCCGTCCTATTACATTTCGATCTTTGTTTTTATAGCTTCCCAATGAAAATAGCTATGCCCAGCCCCTTCGTTTCAAACCCTAACATTCTAATAACTGTTGATAATTGTTTCTGTTTGGAAGACAAGTAATCTTTCATGATGATCAAGTGACTTCAAATCTCCAAATACACCCTATAATCTCGTGATTTGAATAACTAATCTTCATCTCTAGGGCACGTAGTGCCTAGAGATGAAGATTGTATGTGTATGAGTCATCATAGAGATTCGAGTGAGATGATATGAGATTCTGTCTGAGTGAGTTAGAACATTCTGAATTATGGAGAGTCCTCATCGTATATGTCCTTCACCTGAAATCAAAGAATGTTTCATTTCTAATACAATAAGTCATGAACCCTCTAAAAATTGTATTTAATCATTAAAATAAAAGGAAATTAAGAGATGACCATACGTTACTAGACTTGCTGGGTATTTAGTTGTATGAGTGAAAATATAAATGTGTTTATAAGGTGAGAGAGAGAAATAAGGGGTGTATAAGTGAATGTAGAGGGTGCAAAAAGTGTTATATTGGCGAGCCAACAACCACTTTCCATGAATGGAAAGTTCTCCAATACTTTATCATTTAAATATTCCTTCTTGATTTTGTCACTTTACATTAACATTTAAATAATCCATCTTGATTTTGTCACTTTACTTTATCATTTAAATAATGATTTCTTCTTTTCAAGCACTTTTACTTCTTTGACCTTTTGGGGCTTCAAGCCTTCATATGGGGGTCCTCCAACTTCATAAGGCCATAACTCTCAAACCGTGAGGAGTTATGTGATATTCCACATACCATCGGAAATGGCATGTCAAGTACTATACATCTAGGATAGTTTTACCAACAACTTCATTGATCTTCATCTCATTATTCCACATGCATGCATGGGTCCTCCAACCATTCTTCTAGGATAACCCAATCCATAAAGCGTCTTCCTGTGAGGGATTTCACCATAAGGGGAACACTTTGGAGTTCATCCATTTGTGTACCTTATCAACCATGATAAGACACTAATGATTCATCTTTGCATCGATTGGTTTCCACTTGGACATATATTATTCTCATCAAGGGCATCATATCAATCAATTACTTGACATCAATCAATGAAATCAATCAAACCAAATCATTTACATCAATGACATGTGTTCCAATAATCTCCCAAATAATCAAACCATTGGAATGAATGACAACATGATCCAACATTTCCTAGGATCACATTCCTAATGATTGAAGAAATAATTTGGATGAAAAGATCCATTCTTTCATTATTATGGGATAATCTGAAGATTCAAAAGCTTATCAAATGTTTGATCCTTTCAAACAAGAAATCATTATTAGATGTATTTTCGGTTTGATGAGAAGACTTATGGAACTAATATTTTGAATGCCTCTTCTAGATTGCTTCAAGATTATCCTTTTGATTTTTTCTCTGACACTTGTTCTCTTGTTCCATTCTTCAATCCTTCGAATGGACAATAAAAATTTGTCCATGTTTCGACTAGACCATAGACCTCCAAGTCGACTAGTTCATCGTCCTCTTTTTTTATTGGTTCATCGAATGAAGACCCTCTAATGTTTGGTTGGCCTGCTGTATCAAAATGAAGTTCACTCATTTCTTATCTACCTTGATGGACTGCTAAGACAATTGAAATTGTTACAGCTGATGCTAGAGATGCCTTTTGTGGGCTTAAAATTGAACTCAAAAGGAACATGCCAACATTTCTTTGATGAATTGTGTTCTTGAAAACTATAACCCTATTACCTACTCATATGCTGAAGGATGACCTAAATGGGAGTAGGAAATGAAGATATAAATTGATTTTTTGTCGAAGAATCAGACTTGGGATTTGGTTCCCTGACCACAAGGAAAGAATACTGTGAAGTTTTGATGGTTCTACAGAAACAAATTTACCTTTGAATTTGTTTTTGAGTGACATAAATCATGCCTTGTTGTAAAGGTATTTTCTCAACAAGAAGGCATTGACTACAATAAAACATTTTCCCCTATTGCAAAGATGAACTATGTTCAACTAATTCTTTCCCTTGTTTCTTGTTTTGGATGGAAAATCCATCAGATGGATGTGAAGAGTGCATTTCTTGATGGAGACCTATATGAATAATTTTCATGGAACACCCACCTAGTTTTGTGATAGATTCAAATTTAGTTTGTCGACTCAAGAAATTTCTTTATGGTTTGAAGTAAGATCCTCGAGCCTAGTATTCTAATATCAACTTTTTATTTGTTCAACTTAGTTTCAAATGGTGTGAATCTGATCACAGGTTGTATATTGTCCACACCAATGGAGAGACTTTGGTTGTTGATGTATATGTAGATGACTTAATAATTACTGGAAATAATAATGATCTCATCCTCAGATTGAAGAAACAAATTGTTAACTCCTTTGATATGATAGATCTTGGTACTCTACACTATTTCTTGGGTCTTCAAGTATTATCAATGTTAATTATTTGGGTTGGTTTTCATTGATGTCAACCCTTGAAGAAAGTTCAGTAGAAAATTTTGGTAGCACAAAGGTTTGGGTAATGGAACCGAGTTTGTTTTATGGATAATGGTATGAGTTTTGATATATTTGAAGGTAAGACTACTCCATATGGATAGGACATGTCATGCCATTTTTGGTGGTATGTGGAACATCGCATAACTCCTCATGATTAAAGAGTTATGGCCATGTGAAGTTAGAGAACCCTCATGAATCATCTAGAAGCCCCAAAAGGTCAAAGTAGTCAAAGTAGTTTCACAGATTTTAGAAGGTAAATAATAAAGTGAAGTGATGAGTGTACTATACGTCAAAGTGAATAAAAAATAAATTATTTAAATAATAAAGTTAATGGAGAAATTACTAAGTGGACAAGTGGTTAGAAGTGGGTTAACCCAAAAATAAGGAAAGTGGGTTAAGATGGTTAAAAGGTAACCCCTTGAGGAAGCTACATGAAAGTATAAATAAGAGGCAAGGCTCTCTAATTTTAATCACACTTGAGCATATTGAATATCTACAGGTGATTGAGGTAACCAAATGGTATCTAAGCCGAATTTAAGAGGGAAGGTGAAGCAAATAAGGTTGAAATTCAAGGGAGGGTAAATTCTTTTGATGATGCTTTCTAAGGTATGCTATTTACAGGTCATATCACCATTTTCCCAATAATTTTTTTTATAGAATGATTAAGACTGTGAAATTGGGAGGCCATTGAGGAACCATATCCAAGTAGTTGTGATACAAATTTCATATTCTGGGTCGTTGTATTTTTGGAGTTACACACCGTGGAAAATAGGGTTTGCGGCTAGTCTTGAAACTAGTCTAAAACATGTGTTTTAGGTAAAAATGTCATAACTTATTCATAACATATCCAAATTTAGTAATCCCAAATGTATCGATTATAGTAAAGTATGTAGTATTCTATGTACAATTTTCAGATCCATACAACAAATATATTGTGTAGGGAATGCTCTACAAGTTCTCTCTCAAGAATAAGCTACAATTCAACAAGGTATGCCATTTTTGATATAACTCATTTTCTGAGAGGTTCCAAGTAGTGAAATATGGAGGAATTGCATAAAAGACACTGAAGAACACTGTGTACAATTTTCACATCTTTATTCATTACATGTACATAGTTATGATTATTGCAAGTTAGGGATTTTGACTAATCCAAAATTAGTTATGTGAGACTAAAGTAAAGTTTGATGAAAATGCTAGTCACTTGTTGTTAAAGTTAAGGAAGGTTTGCAGGTATGTGATCATATAAGCCAGATCTATTACAGAGTTACAAATCAGATTTGGATGATGAAATTGATGAGGAATTTTGTTTGAGGTACATGTTAGGTACATGGTTGAGAAAAGTAGTTGATGAGTTGGCACATACATGAGGTGTATAGTTGATGATGTTGGTACATCTTGATGATTCATAGTTTATGTGTATTTGATGCATGATTGGTACATATTTGGTACATGGTTGATGCACTCGTTTATGGTATAGGTTGGTGCATGGTTTATGCATTGTTTTATGGTACATGATGATTACAGGGTGTTTGGTACAGGTTGATGCATGGTTGATGCACTTGTTTATGGTACAGGTCGATTGGTACAAGTTGTTACAATGGTATATATCACAGTGATAGTGTGACAATGGTTCCATCATTCTACTTCTACGTCGAGGCAGTTGGACGGGGCAAGGACAGGTGGTTGTAGCCAGAGAACATAGGGAATTATGGCCTCCTTCTAATTATAGCCAGAGAATTGGGAGTTGGAGCTTCCCTGAGGTTGTAGCCTGAGAAAATAGGGGGTTGGAGCCTCCTTCCAGTTCTAGTTGGAAAACAAAGGAACTTGGTGCTTCCAATGAATGTAATTCTTCAAGACATATAAGAAAAATCATTCCATGGTTTTCTCTTGCTTTAGGTTTCCACGTAAAAATGTCGGTGTACTGTGTATGTGTATGATTGCTCATTTGTTCATTTTTTATTTACTATGAAATTATTGGATGATAATGCTAAATTGGTATAACACTTGAATTTTATGGTGAAAAAGGATTAAATTGCTCTATTACTGATTCAACCCCCCTCTTAGTAATCCAACAATCACTTTGTGATGGATTTTTCATTTCTCAGTCTAAATATGTGATGGATATTTTGACACGTTTTAAGATGGTTTATTGCAAGCTTTGTACTACTCCTTTTAAGTCTAATTAAAGCTTACAAAAACATGTCAAACACCTGCGATCGATGCTACACTCTATTGATAATTGGTCTACATTAGTATTTATATTAATCATTGTCAACTTGGCATTTATTTTGTTGTTAGTGTGGTTTCTCGGTTTATACGAGACCCTAAAGAAAGACACTAGAAAATATTCAAACAAATTGTTTTCTATCTAAAGGGTGTCACTCATTTTGGTATCACATATTGTCAAAGTTCATATTTAGTTGGCTACACAGACTCTGATTGGGTTGGAGATGGTGATGATCAGAAGTCCACTTATGGAAATGTGTTTCTCTATAACACTGGACCTTTGGTGTGGTCATGTAGGAAATAGAAGGTACTCTCTTTCTCAAATACAAAAGAAGAATATCATGGCGTCATTCAAGAAAGTACTAAAGTAGTTTGGATTCACCAAATTTTGGGAGAACTTGTCTTTCCTATTCATACCTTGACTATAATATACTATGATAACTAGAGTGTTATACAGGTTGTTGAAAATCATGTCTCCCACGATAAGATTAAGCATGTTGATCTCCATTCTCACTACCTAAGACAGTTCATTCATGAGAACATTGTCTCACTTGAATATTGTATAACATAATATCAAGTTGTTGATATCTTCACCAAACCTTTAGTTGAAGCCAAATTTATGAAGCTCCACATGATGCTTGGAATTCAAGAATATGGAATTATGAGGGGGTGTCCTAATGATGTAATTTCACCTTCTAAAACTCTAGAGATGTGTGTTGATGGGGAGGTGTTGAAACATCAAGCATTTATGGTTCATGACACATATCCTAGGTTCAGTTGGTTGAGAGGTTGACCTACATATGGATATAGTCGGTCCAATGATCGACCAATGTACCATACCAGTCGATCAAGTAGTCAATGTGCCTATAAATTGGATAGTCGACTAGAGGTAGAGTAAAATTGGGCGGTGGATTGACTAGCCAAGAAATAAAATACTATTTGGATGCGTAGATGGTTGGGTTGAGAATCCTTGTTGAGTCGACTTGACAAAGTGGATTTCGTGGAGTCAACTTTAACAACCGACAGTTACATGTGGAAAAGATCTTCTGGATTCTATGGAAGTTGGTTATATTGTGAGACTATAAAAGAAGACCCATTATTTCATTATCATAACAAGATATTGTGCAATATATCATGTGGATTAAGATGTGGAACATGTACTAGGATGTTTTGATTATAGTGCACTTTGATTAAGTGTTGTAACAATGTCTTTTGACACCACCCCTTATCTTCAATTTTTTTTTTCAATCTTATATTATCTCCAATACTGTGTCCTTTGTTTCATTTTGTGTTCTTCCCTATTCCGCAACACATATGATACCTCTATCATATAACATATCATTCCCATTAAATACGATGTCAAACCTTTTCAGTGAAAACTTGGGAAAGTTCATCCTACTCTTGAACCTCTGATCCAAAAGGAGTTAAAGAATATTTCAGATTCCCATATCATATTTACATTTAGGAATTCAAAATGGGTCTATAATATAGTACCCTTCAAGAAGAAATATGGGGAAATCAGACTATGCATAGATTTCAAAAGTCTAAATCAAGATTCTGATAAGGATAATTATCATGTTCCCCCAATGGAACAAATAATCCATCTCATTTCATAGAAATTTTATTTATTAGAATGTTTTTATGGATATAATCATATTCTCATAATAAACCCCAACCGATTGAATACCACTTTCCGAACAAAGTGGAGAATGTTTGGTTATCGTAGAATGCCCTTTATCTTGATCAACACGGGAGAAAATTTCCAAAGGGAAATGGAAATATATTTCAAAGGTATAATCAGTCAAAGTGTGGTGGTCTATATTCATAATTTCAAAGTATATCCTAAGAAAATAACTAACCATCCACATCATCTTAAAAATATTTTCGAAAGATGCAGAAAGTACAAAATATCTCTCAACCTAAAGAAGAGTGTATTTGTTGTTTCAAAAGGTAAATTACTTGGGCACATCATTTCCAAAGATGAGATATTTTTTTATCTAGAACAAACAAAGGATAGTATGCATATTCCCTTG
This sequence comes from Picea engelmannii, assembly GCA_009831015.1. NCBI lineage: Eukaryota > Viridiplantae > Streptophyta > Pinopsida > Pinales > Pinaceae > Picea > Picea engelmannii. Next base: position 47,306 of record ML781206.1, on the reverse strand, counting down.
CCCAACAATAAGAAATTAATGCATTCATTATTTGGAAAAATCAACTTCGTGAGATGATTTGTGCCTGACTTTACAGAGATAGTCAAACCTCTTCAACGGATTATAAAAAAGGATGTGAAGTTCAAATGGACATCTGGAGAAAAAGAGGCTTTTTAAAAGGTCAAAGATGTCATAGAAACATCCCCCACATTGAAAAGTCTGTACTTATCCATATATTTATTTCTATATATGTTTTCTTTTGATCATTCTCTTGTGGCAGTGATCACCTAGAAAGATAAAAAAGCGAATGAATTCCCTATTTCATTTATGAGCATGGGTCTACAAGGTGATAAGATGAACTACCCAATGATGGAAAACAAGAATTTTTGTTAACAAATACGTCAAATAATTCATACCTTACATTTTGAAGAACCACACCAAGGTTATTTTCCCTCACCAAGCTATGTGATCATTGTTTGTTCATAAAGAATTTGGATAACGTCAATGAAATTAGATGACAACCCTACAAGAATATGATCTGGAATTTAAGACCACCAACATCATGAAGGGTCAAGGCCTTTGAAATATGGTGATTGATGCTTTAGATTCAGAAAGACAACCAAAAGAGGGTTGGGAAGGAGAACTATCAATGTGCACACATCAACCCTATTATATACCAGCACTTGAAGATTCATGGTATAATGATCTCAAGAAATATATGCAACATGGAAACACATTAGAAAATTTTAATTCCAGGCAAATAAGAGCTTTGGGATGAAAATATGCACACTACCAACTTGTCAATACTTTTCATGAGAAACTACGATGACATTCTCCTTAGATGTTTAGAGAAACAAGATGTTGATAAAGTCCTTAGGGAATTGCATGATGGGACAATTGGAGGACACTTCACTAGAGAAACTAAAACCCATAGGATTATGCGGGAAAGATACCACTAGCCAATAATATTTAAAGATGCACATGCTTACACCAAAAGTTGTGAATTCTTCCATAAATGTGTTGGAAGAGAAAAAAGGTTTGGTGTTCCTCTTCAACATGTAGTTGTTGAAGAAACATTAGAACAATGGGTATTAGACATCATTGGAGAAATAAACCCTCATTCATCAAGACAATATACATACATCCTAACTACTATCGATTACTTTAGAATATGGACATAATAAATACCACTGACAAAGGTAAACAAATAAGAAGTAATCAATTTCTTGGAACACCACATTATCACAATGTTTGGAGTACGAACCACTCTTGTTTTTTATAAAGATAAATATTTTTCATCTCTAAAATTTAATGGATTTTCTTTAGATAAAGGAATTACTCTAAAATATGCAGCTAGATACTACCCTCATGGAAATGGCTTAGTTGAATCTACTAATAAGAACCAAATCTTAATATTCATATTAAAGAAAACCATAGTTTATCAAAAGAAAAACTGACACAACACTTTACTGAAAAATCTGTGGGAAGATAGGGTCACTCCAAAAGCCTCCATAAATACTTCTCCATATTTCCTTATCTACCAAAAAGAAGCCATCCTTGCCCCAAACATTTTCTTACCTTCCCTTCAACTCTCTCAACAATCACATGGGCAAAGCTTCCTAGTTGTTCAGAAGAGAATAAACACACTAATCAAACGAGAAGAGGAAAGAGATAAGGATAAAACTAATCTCACTGCACATTAGCAAATTATAAAATGTTGGTTTGACAAAAAACATGTTGGTGAAAAAGATTTCCAGGTTGGGGACTTGGAATAAACCACATGAAGATAAAGTGAAACATTCCAAATTCCAATAAATGTTGTTAGGTCCTTTCCTTATCAAAGAAACGATTGGCCTAGGAATATATAAATTGAAGAATATTGAGGGATATTTAGAACTCCTCCCTATCAATGGAAAAGTTCTAAAAAAATGATCCAACTAGCCTTTTTCAGGCAACTACATTGTACATAAATAAAATGAGTCAATGTTCCCTTCATTTATGATCTTTTTAGTTTTCCTTTATTCCTTGATTTTATTGTTTTGTTTCTTCTTTTTGTTTTCTTTCACACTTTTGATTTTTGGTTAGGTTTCTATCTATCAAGGCCTTTTATCACTCAAGTTTTCTCATAACTTGTTGTGTTGTTGATGTTGATCCTCATTGCAAGTTTGTCATACAATATCTTAGAAGTATGATACCTGCATATGATTTTAGGAAAAGACACATTTCTATTTCCTTAAAAATCATCACCATGTTGAGCTCAAGGTTGGAACTTCTAGAGGAACATGACTTAAGTAATGGATGGACATTTGTATATTTTATTCTAGGAAAGAATAAGTAATTGGTCATACTTAAGAGAATATCTTTCACTTCACATGAAAATAATAGTTGAGGCTAACACCAAGAAGAATTTGTAGTACTCAATCCATGTGGTACATGAATATAGCTCATTTACAATCATGTATCCAGTAGCAGATCTCATAATCGCAAGTGTCATACCACATGCCTTTAAAGGAAAACTGAGATCCCCCCATATTCCTCCCTCTAAAATAATATAAAAAATGAAGTATTCTTAAACGTAAATTCTTGGGGAAAGGCATCTTAGTTTAGGTGGGACATGAAAGTATCTACGTTGGGGCTATGGATGCTTACTAGTAGTGGAGAAAGGATTTTGATATAGGGGTGACTCCGTTGGGGATATGGATGCTCATTGGAAATGGAGTGACGCCAAAGATAGGACACAAGTAGCCTATATTTTCAACATTACTTATGCATAATTTCCTTGAGGTACTTCATTTTCCTCCTAAGATGGTTTATATTAAAAGAATCAATCTACGGTTAACCAGCTCTAAGTATGACCAAGTAATTTTTCAAGCTAGGTATAAATATTTACTCATCTCATTACATGATTCAAGTTAAGTGGGACCTACTAACTCTTCCTTTGATGTTATATTTAGTGATCTTACTGTTTCTCAAAGTCATTTTTTCCATATGTGTGATATAGATATTCATGACTTCACACAGTGTGTCACCAATTATTGTGCTAGAAGAAACACATTCCCTTTTTATTTGTTGACTTTGTTTCTAAAATCATTCAATGGGAACCAAAAAATAGGGAACCCTCATATTGAATCTTGTTTCTTTATTTTCAAGAAACTTAAAATTTTTATGCAAGTCCCAATTTTAAATTCTTCTCTTTTACATGCTCAAATTGGGTCATTCCAAGATAACCTCCATCCTCCAATACACATAGTGTTAGAGGTAACAATATTTTTTTTCCAATATATCCTTTATCATCAATCATGCTTCTTTTCCTTCGATACAAAAGACATCCCAACACTTATTTTATTTTCTTTGAAATTTTTCTTTGTTGAACCCTTATTGGAAGAAAATCGTATTTTTTCTCTGACACAATGGAGGAAATTCCTTTTCTTTTCTCTGACACAATGGAGGTAAATTCAATTTTGTGATCTAACACACCAAAACCTAGATCCTTTCATTATTTCAATGCACCGGAACAAAATTATAATTTTCCCTCCAATACTTTGGGACCCGATCACTATCTAGGCTCTAATACACCAGAGCCAACTATTTATTTTAGTGTTGTAATGTCAGGGCTCGATCCCTATCCTCTTTTTGATATGCATAATCCCTTGGAAAAAGACAAATTTATTTTACACATGGGTGTATCAGAGGTGAAACTACTTTCACCCTCTGACACACTGACCTGAAAATCCTTTCCCCCCTTTGGTACAACAATGGGTATTGCAACCCTTTCACGTGGGAAAGGTCACATCAAACTATTGTATACACTGAATTTCACACCCAAAGAGCATGTAAAATATTTTAAATGTTGTTTTTATTCCATTTTCATTATCATTTCGATGGTTTTATATCACAACTACCAAATTGACAACAAATCCTTCCTCATTTACAACGTTGAACCTCTGACCACCAACCCTTTGATTTTGAATCTTTTTACTATTCGTAAGCACTCCAAAAACCCATTCTCTCACCCTAATTTAATTTAGTTTATGCTTTTCTTATTCAAGATTTAATTGTAAAATAAAGGGGGAATAATATAGGGTTTGTCCAGGTTGAGAATTTTTTTATTTATCTCTCCCAAATATCTCTTTAAAACCTTTGAGCACTTAAAGAATGAACAATAGAGAAAGGGGAAGAAGAGAGGAAACCATGATAACACATTTCCTTCCCTTGTGACCTCATTCATTAATTGCACTCTGAAATTGATGGGGCCTTCTCACAACTGCGATGAAAGGGTCAACCACCACTCCATTTCCCCTCATCAATTTTCCCTTCCTCTTGAACCCTTTTTCAATGCTCTATGAAAATCCTTAAGCTCGGTTGTTGGAGACATGAAGGATGGTTTTTTCCTTCCCCTTGTCCCAATTCCTATTTTTACCTTGATGTATGCGAGTAATAGGTTCAGTGATAAAAAAATTAGAACCACCACAACCAATCTCTCAAAGCATTCAACCAGTAAACATGCCGAGAGGAAAATAACATTGGCAGAGGGAAAAATCCTTTCCTCACTGATACAGTTTGTATCAACAACAAACTTGTTTTCATGTTGATATCCTGAAATCCTTTGATAGATTCATAGGTATGCAACCAATGCTTATCGACTCTTGATTTTATTCCCATTTGAAGTTAAAAAGTGTTAAATATTTATTTTTCATGTTCATTTTCTCAATGTCACTTGAACTAATAACGAAAAGTTATTTTTTATGGCATTATCATGTTTTGTGTTGCAAGTCTAACTATGTATCCACCTAGAAAATGATCCCAAAATATAGAGAAGTATCTCGTTGAATACGTTCTTGCACTTAGGTATGAGGAGGAAGAATAATTTGACACGTCGAGGGCAATATATGATGATAACAAGTTCCTCATTGATAGGGAAACTGCATTCAAATGGGGAGAGAGATATCATATGCTCAACAACTAGAAATTTCCTTAATTTTGAGAGAAAGATCGGTATCCTGAGGATTTCAAATCCATCAACAAATCTAAGTTGTACAAGGTGGAAACCCACACATCAGTATTCCCCTATGAAAAATGTATCTCATGGATAATGAAACATGCATATTTGGAAAGAAAACACATAATCAACGCAAAAGGTCGAACAATTAGATCTTTCCAACCTTCAACTATCACATCCTAGTATCATCTAAAAGAGGAGGAAAACATCCTAGATGATGAGTTGGTAAATAACTTCCCTCACAATCCTAGAGACCTCTTAAAGGACTGGCTCAAGCCTAGTAAACACTTCAAAACCAAGATTTAGAACAAGTACCCTACTAGTACCCTCAATTTAGAATACCAATATTCCATGGTCATGTTGTGTAGGCTCTATGGGGAACCATATGATCATAATTTCAAAATAACTTGGGTCCCCCTGATTCATTATGTCGCCTTCTTAGGTTTTTCATTCAATTGGGAAGAAATTATATCCTTGTCGATGAAATAAGCAACCATTACTATCCAATACATGGCTCCTAGAAATTTCCCCAGTTTCCACATGTATTCTTATCTTCTAGACATGATGTGTTTAATTTAATCATACCTATTGATGGGGTGGGCATGGTATCTGAGTGATCCTCCCATTCACATATACTGCAAAGTGTTGTGGGAGCATAAGTACTGATTCAAGTACCAAAAAGTATGCAAATATTTTCTAATTCCCATGTATGAACTCTTATTTTGTATGTAGACATTTCTTATAATTGACGAGGATTTTTCCATCATGGGATAAGTTGGTTATTGGTACCTACTCTAATACAACACATATATCAGGGTTTACAATATCATGAAATCCACTTACATACATTCTAAATTTGTCCTGGACAAGATGGTGTTGTAGGAAATCACCTACCATACAATGATTCATAAAGTAGGGGCATGTATGTATAGAGATAAGAAGGAAATATGGTATGTATAGAGATAAGAAGGAAATATGGCCACTACTGGCACTCTTGGTAGTTTTGTATTCCCTCAAAGAATATCAAGTATAAGTTAACACCTTATCTTCATTCCACTTTGGGGAGGAAATATTATGCATAAATGGTTACTCAAGAGTCATTAGTTAGCACTGTTACAACTGAAAATACAAGAAGAGGTAGAACAATATGAAGCATAAGAAAAAGAAACAATTGAAGAAACAGTAATAGTCAAAGTTGAGAAACTGGCAGTGCCAGAGGCATAAGCACAATGAAATAAATAGATAGAATAAAGAGGCCCTAACATGGATCCCATGGATATGGACATTTCGAAGTCATCAATAGAAATCCCTCTCACTTGAGGAAACTTCCTACTAGGCGAGTTGGAATTGGGAGACCATACATTTTCAAAAGCTCAGAAGGTGGCCAATCTAAATTCCTTCAAGTTCAACAAGGATTCCAGTAAAATTATTTTGTATAAGAGCATGAAATTACCAATGTCTTAGGTATCCCCTTTATCAATAACAATTAAAGTAGAGAAAATAAAAAATATTAGTGATTATTCTCTATCTATTTCTTCAGTTGATGTTTCCTTCATGCAAGAATTAGAGAAAAACCATATAAACTTATTGCATGATATAGAAGAGAACAATTAAAGAATAAGGTGAATGTAGGAAGTAAAACATTACAAGAGTGACCACAACAGCATTAACGAGTTCAGGGAATGTGCAGAACGAGTCGAAAAAGAAATCCACAATTCGTAAAAATATATGTAGGTTTTTTTGAAAGCCTTCTAGTAGAAAAAGACCTAGATAATAGCTCATCTCAACAAATCCCAAACCAATAATATAGAGTTTACTACAATTAGGGATGGTTTAAATAATATGAAACAGTGGATAACAAAAAATATTGAAGCCCCGCTAGATTTTCTACGAATGAAAGAATAGGAAACCAATCTCAACTACACTGTACTAGACAATCTCCAACGATCCGGGGAGAATATTTAAAATGAGTTAAATAGTTCACTTGTTATATGTACCAAACTCCAAAAATAAACTTTCATTCTAACTTTCAAAGGTCATCTACCCCAAATTACAGAATTATACTAGCTAAATTCAGATGAGAAAGTATTCACAAAATTAGAAAAAAACATGAGGGAAAGGAAGGCGAAGTTCAGAGATGCATCCAAAGAGACAGTTGATTTAATAACTGACCATGTTGTAAAACCATCTAGATCCCAAAACATGATCCATACCTTCATGGTAAATCTAACTAGGGACATGAAAACCCTTTCTCAGAACTTAACAACTCACGTGGTTGGCCCAAAATCCTTAATTTACTGTAGAATCATTTCTATCTTAGGATACCATGAAGTATGGTCATCTTACATAAGGGACATAAGTAAATAAAAGAGAAAAACTAGAAATTTGAATCCACCCTACCCCCTTTTCTTCATATGTTCTTCTTTGTCTTTATTGTAACTAATGTAAAACTGAAAAAAGGGTAAGATGAAGACATCGATAAATATTTCTTGTAGAATTCATGAAGTCACAAAGGGACTAGACTTAGGAAAGTCTTAAGACCACAAGAGACCCATTTTGAAAGGGCTCTTCAACTTTTTAATTTCGAGAGAACTAATTTTTATGATATAATATTGAGAATACCTTAGGAAATTTTGACACAGACAAATACTTTTCTTCCTTGTAGTTTGTTTAGTTTGAACTTATTCAAGTGAATGATTAACTTCCTTGAAGCATTGTAAGAATTTATTTGCAAATATAGACTTTTCTTTTGTGAATGGAAATTTTCTTCAATAACTGTCTTTCTCTTTCATGAATCAATTTGAGATGATAAATGAGTTTATATGTTTGAATGCATAGTTAATACTTATCTGGCTATTCTTCCATATATGCATGTTATTAGTATTTTCTTCTTTCTTACATATATATTAATGAATTTTAATGCATGTATTAATAATATTTAGGTATGTTCATTAGTTACCCTTATTTGCTCCTAGCTATAGTTGCTCCTAGTTACAACTGCAACTAGGTTTTTTTATGATGCAGCTACAACAAACCCTAACCCATTTGTTCAAGCACTTCTGATGAATCTTTGACCTAATTCCTTGACACCCTAGTGTGTCGTAGCCTGACACACCTTTTGTTACCCTCAAATAGCAAAAATGTCAATTTTGAATTTTTGGTCAAAATCAAAGTCAAAGTTTGATTGGTCAAAGTCAAAGGTTGACTTCTAGTCAAATTGATTTTGCGGTCAAAGTTGAAATTTTAGAGTTTCTAGCATTTTCAAATCACTGAATATTCTAATTGAATTTGTAATCTCTTCTTGTCAGGATGGTATCTAGTTTCATATTACAAGACGAGTTGGACGATGCTACAAGGTTTCAAAGGTATGCACTTGTATATGTTATCTAAGTTATATCATCTAGAAAAAAATGAGTTTGTTTGGAGGGAAAGTCATAGAGACCTTTTCCAATCTGTAGTCTTAGATTCAATGAATTCAAAAGAACAAGCGCACCCTCCATAACAAGTGAGGCTTCATGTTCTAGGTTTGATTAAATTGTTAAAATTTATATATATCAAGGGTGGTAGTTGCTACATTACAAACTATGAAGGCAATCTTTGAAAGATTATGACATTTCTAGGTGAAATGAATACTTGAATGCATATGAATAATATTGATATAGATGCTTATTGTACTTGTTCACAAGATGAACTAACATCTCCTCTAGATAGATAATTCTCTTTTTCTCTTGTTGTTCTTGTTTTGGGAAGGTACCCTTGTGATGAACAATCCTTGTGGAATTTGTCATAGAAGAAGTTTATAAGGATGACACAACTGTCATATGGGAAGAAATCAAAACAAATAGAAACAAACTTAAAGAGACTTAGAGGAGTCATACTCAAAGGAAGTCACAAATCGAAAGGAAACCAACATAGGCTTGTGACAATTTGCAGAAAGCAAAGAGAGATGCAGCAGATGGAAGCATGGAATCTCTTAGATGGAGAGAGATTATCACATAATTCCAAAATAAGAGAATTCATATTTCTCAATCAGGTATGAATCTGGGATTAGATGGGAGCTAATCCCCAATGATGTGATCCATTGAAGAAGAATACATAAATACTATGAAGTATATATCCATGTTCTTCATTGGAAGTAACATACACGATAAGCACCACATGTTCAATTTGACTCTAGAAGAAGTCTTGTTCGAAAATAAGACTTGAATATCCTTGGTTGTCCATCTACATTTATTTTCCTATGGTGGAAGGAAAAATTTGGAGCCTTCGGGAAATAAGGACATGTAATCTATAGAAGATTCCATGGACTCCAACATTGAATAAAAACATGAGGAAGAACATGAAGATTCCAAAGAAAATTTAGAACAACCAATTGAACCAGTTTGAACCCACTAGAAGAAGTCAAGAAGAAGGAATGGAAGGAAGTTGTGATGAAGAATAATTTATGTGAGAAATTATGAAAAAGACTTAAGCATTGATATATACAAGGCGAGACTCAGGGCTAGAGGGTTCTCCCAGAAGGAGGGAGAAGACTGTGATGATAACTTGTTCCTGTAAATAGACATACCTCTACCTAAGCCATTATATCTCCTATAGTATCCATGGGTTGGAGTTTACATCAGATGAATGTAAAGACTATTCTTATCAAATAGAATAATTGAAGAAGAAGAATATGTTGAGAAACCTCAAGGTTTTGAGGCATATCAAAAAGAGACCCTTGTATGAAGATGGAAGAAGACTTTGTATGGATTCAAGAAAAGTTGGTGAAGAGTCTCTCATGTACAATAGAAGCATGGTGAAAAATTCCTATGAAGTATATTGAAATGGTTAATCAAAAGTACAGGATGATGGATTGAAAATCCATGAAAACATCACATGATGATATATCTAAATAAATTGAGAGACTCTGATCTGGTAGACACATCTTTGTATTGACAATTGAATGGTCAGTTAATGTATTTGGAGAAGACTTAGCTAGATATTTGTTGGTTGTGGATCCTGATTATATTCCTAATTTAGAGGTTTGTTTCAGTCGTGCTTGGACCCCATTCCCTAACATGGGGCTGTGGGGGGGATTTCCCCCCCATAACTATTTCCAGGGGGGTCCAAAGGGGGGAGAAGACAATTTTTGTATTCCCCCCCTTGGTGGGGGATTCGGGGGAAGAGCCCTCGAAGTGAAATTTTGGGAAAAATTGCCTTGTAAAATATTGTAATTTCATAGTCAATCTGGACCATTCATTATAAGGTTGCAAATATGATAGTAGAAGTTATTTTAGGGTTTTTTTCCCTAGAAGGAAACCCCCTTTTATGAGGGAATTGTATTGCGGCTATGCATTATCTGGAATATTTTATTATGAGAGAGGATACTGTGATCGAAAGAAGAGAAATTTGCAATAGGTGTGTTGTAGGTTGTATCCCTTCACTTTTCTGGATAATAAAAAGGAAAGACCTGACAATTTCTCTTTTGGATGTAGCCCACACTAGGTCAACCACATATATATGCGTCTCTATTGTATTATGTATATTATGTGTTTTATTTCTTCATTTGTTTTATTTTATTGCTCCATGATCATTTTTTTCTAATAATTGGTATTAGAGAGAAAGGTAACACATAAGAAAAGAGGATTCCTGGTTTGAGTAAGAGCAATGGTAGAAGATGGAAAGTTTAGGGTCAAGAAATTTAACGACCAAAACTACCAGTTAAGGAAGATGCAGATGAAAGATTATTTATATCAAAATGATCTATTCCTACCATTGGGTGAAATAGAAAATAAGCTGACGTTCATGAAGGATGAAGAATGGGAGGTTCTTGATATAAAGGCACTAGGAACGATACGGTTGATCCTGGCATCGTTGGTGGATTTAAATATTTCAAAAGAAAAGAAATCAAAGGAGATGATGGACACATTGACTAAACTGTATGGAAAACCCTCGACATCCAATAAGGTATTTCTAATGGAGAGATTATTTAATATGAAGATATTAGAAGGTGGGTCTGTTCCAGATCATTTAGATGAATTTAATACGGTTACTAATCAACTAAGTTTTGTAAAAGTGTGCTTTGATGATGAGGTCGGGGCTCTTCTAATCCTTTTCTCATTGTGAGAAAGATGGAATGGCTTGGTCATGGTTCCAAGTAACTATTTCTATGGTTCAAACAATCTATAATTTTATTATGTTGTTGGTGTTATCCTTAGCGAAGAAATGCGACATAAAAGCACAAGTGAGAGATCATGTAATGTGTTGACTGTGGAGAACATAGGAAGATAAAATTATAGAGGAAAGGGATCGGGGAATCGTGGGAATTCTATGAAGAACAGATCCAAAAATAGACTTGGAAAGATAGACTGATGGAATTATGGGAAGAAATTACATCTGAAGAAATACTGCAGAGCTCCAAATAAACAAAGAGATGGACAACAAGAGAAAAAGCAAGAAGCAAATGTAACAGGCGAAGTGTTACAAGATGCTTCGATTATTTCTGTAGATAATATTTTTGAGTCTTGGTTAGTAGACTCAGGGGCTTCATTTCATGCCACACCCCATAGGAAATATTTTCTAGATTATGTTCAAGGTGATTTTGGACAGGTTCATTTGGGTGATGATGCACCATGCAAAATTATTGGAAGGGGTAAGGTACAAATAAATAAAAAGAATGGAAACCAATGGTTATTGAAAGAGGTAATACATGTACCATATCTAAGGAAAAGTCTAATTTCAAGAGGGAATTTGACAAGTGAAGGTTGTATATATATACTTACATATACCACATGGAAGGTCACCACATGATCATTGGTGATAGAAAAATGAGAGAAGGTAGGTACATTGTATTTATGTACTGGTAATATTGATTCTTCTATGTATTTAGATTCTACAAGAGTGGATAGACAACTGTGGAATCATGGGCTTGGACACATGAGTTGGAAGGGGATGCAAATATTTCACAAAATAATTTTTTTGTTGTTAGAAAAACGGGATCATGGAGCAATAAAATAAAAAAAATGAGGAAATAAAACACAAAAGATACACAATACAATAGAGACACAAATATATGTGGTTCAGTGTGTTCTATGTCCACCAAGGAAATTTCCAGGTCCTTCCTCTCTTATTATACATGATTTGAAGTCATACAACCTACAACAAGCTCATTGTAACTTCCTCTTCTTTATCTCATAGTATCCTCCCTCAGAATACAATATTCACAATGATACATAGCTGCAATACATTTCCCTCATAAAACAATGTTTCATTCTAAGGAAAAAAACCCTAACATAACTTCTAACGTCCGATCTGTGACCCTATAATGAATGGTACATATTTACAATGAAATTACAATATACACTTATAAGGCAATTTTTCCTTGTGGGGCTTCACCCCCGAACCCCCACTGGGGGCCCACTTACTCCTGGACTCTGTAGAGGGTGTAACCTGCCTGTTCACTCCCCCCCTTGGAGGAGTGTACATTCTTCCCAGGTGTAAATTATTCATGGGGTATAAACATGACTAAAAGAAAGACCTCTGAATCAGGAAGATAATTAGGCTCCACAACCAACAATATCCCACTTGGAGACTGATCTCAACAACTCCACCATTATTGTATCTGCTGGACTATGATCCTTCTTGGACCTGGAAAATTTATCATCTTCATCTTCATGCTTGAATACCGAATGAAAATAAGAAGTAACTTAGTTTTTCCCTTGTTACTCCTCTAGTTAACATGTCTGCAGGATTCTGGCTAGTGTGTATCTTTTCCAAATTCAAATGTCCATCTTTGAAGACAGATCATATGAAATGGTACCTGAGTTGTATATTCTTATTCTTCAAATGGAAGGTTGAGTTCTTTGCAATATGAATGGCACTCTCACTATCACAATACAACCTATTATTCTCATGTGTATTTCCCAATTCCTCCATAAACCTCTGTAACCAAATCATTTCTTTACTAGTCATTGTAGCAGCAACATATTGTACCTTTGTTGTTTAAAATGAAACAACCTTTTGTAGTTTCGAAATCCAACTTATTTATGTTCCACCTATAGTAAAAACATACCTTGTGGTGATCCTCCTGCTATCTTTATCACCTCCCATATATGAATCAACATATACATGTAGAATAATGTCTGAACCTCCTAAAAATAATGCATTAGTAGCAGTACCTCTAAAATACCCGAGAATCTACTTTACTACCTCCCAATGTTCTTTACCTAGATTGTTCATATACCTTCTCACAACTCCCACTATATGTGAAATATTTGGTCTTGCGCAAACCATCTCATACATCAAGATGCCAAGTACTGATGAATAAGGGACCCTGGACATGTATTATATCTCCTCCTGTGTCTTGGGACACATTTCCTTAGTTAATTTGAAATGGATGGCCAAAGTTGTACTAACTAGTTTTTTATTTTGTATTCTAAACCTCTCCAACACCTTCTCTATGTACTCACCCTGAGACGGTGTCAATTTGTGATTTTTCATGTCTCTTGATATTCTCATACAAAGGATTTTCTTTGCAACACCCAAATCCTTCATCGGAAATTAATTAGATAATTTATTCTTCAGCACATTTATATCCTGCATATTAGACCCTGCAACAAGCATCTCATCTACATACAATAGCAAGATAATATAGCTTCCATTTTCTAGTTTTTTAAAATAAACACAGTGGTCAGAATGACATTTACTATAACCCTTTTCTATCATAAACCTATCAAACTTCAAATACCACTGCCTTGGATCTTGATTTAGTCCATACATGATCTTCTTCAACCTACATACTAAATTTTCCTTCCCTTTGACCTCATACCCATGTGGTTGTTGCACATAAATCTCTTCCTCCAAATCCCCATGGAGAAAAGTTGTTTTTACATCTAACTGTTCAAGATGAAAATATTCTACTACCACAAGACTTAAAATAGTCCTAATTGAAGTCATTTTAACAATATGAGATTATATTTCATCAAAATTAATACCTTTCTTTTGTGCAAACCCATTTATAACAAGTCTAGCCTTGTACCACTTTTTTGCTCCATATTCTTCCTTCAACTTGTAAACCCATTTATTCTGCAATGCTCTTTTACCTGCAGGAAATTGAACCAAGTCCTAAGTCTAATTATTTACCAAGGAATCCATTTCCTCTTTCGTGCCTTGCTCCCACTTCTTTTTGGTGTCTTCATGCATTGCCTCTTCATAACATTCTGGTTCACCAAAATTAGTCAACAATAAATAATACAATGAAGGAGAGTATCATTCACGGGGTCTAGTTAACCTAGTATATCTTCTAACAAAACTTGTAGGAGTTTGAGGTACTTTTTGATCCCATTGTTGTAAATTTTTATTTTATGGTACCTATGGAGTTTCCTTTTTAGTGATCTGGTCAAGTACTATGTATTCTAGTTTTTCTTTTTCCTATTTCTTTCCCTGCAACCGATCTTTGTACATGACCTTCTCATTGAATATGACATCTCTACTCCGAATGATTTTGTTATTTTCATAATCCAATAAATGCTAACCAAAATAATTAACATTGTATCCAATAAAGGTACACTTCTTGGATTTTTCCTCAAGCTTTGTTCTATTTTCTGTATCAATATGGACATATGATTCACAACCAAAAGCCTTCAAAAAAGAATAGTTTACCTTTTTACATGTCCATGCCTCCTCTGGAATTCTACCATCTAAAGAGATTGAATGTCCTCTATTTATTAAGTAAACAACAATATCTACAACATCATCCCATAACTAAAAGGGAAAACCAACCTGCAATCTCATACTCCTTGAACGCTCCATGATTGTCCTGTTCATTGTAATGATCCCAAGCCATTATGCAAGGATCATCACTGTTTTGGTGTCTTTTTAAAACTTTTTCTGAGTGAGGTATTTCGTCAAACACTTTGTTGATATACCTTTTATATGTGTTTATATGTGTGTATGAAACAAATAATAGAAAGAGATAACCATGGAACATACCTCAACCATATGCAATAAGATAGACAAGCCAAAACATCTCAATTCTTCTTTATTCATAAAATAGAGAAACCTGCTACAATGAAGATGCCGATCTGGAATGCTCAACAGATGGCCAAGAAGATAGACAATAGATAAGAGCTGCTACAAAATGCTCCCGCTAATACAAAATATGCCTCCAAAGGCTGAATGAGAAATGAAGACCAATACAAGCAGATCTGAATGCCAAACTCTCCAGCTGAAGATTGCTCCACTCCAATAGAAGGCTGAAAGCCTCAATAACTCGGCCCTGCTGCCAAAAGTGTCCAATCACCCTAATAAATATGCCAACTGATAAATCGGGTGATGGTAAGAATAACCCAGGTGCCTGAATCTCCAAGATCCCTCTCAATCTCCGTAGATCTGAATTTCCCACTGAATGGGGTGCCCCACTGGATGACTTAAACCCTAGCTGGTTCGGCCCTGATGAAGATGGCCTCCAAATGCTCTGAAACTCTCCCAGAATATAGATCAGGTAATGGTAAGAATAAACCAGGTTCCTGAATCTCCAAGCTCCCTCTCAATCTCCGTAGATCTGAATTTCCCACTGAATGGGGTGCCCCACTAGATGACTGAAACCCTAGCTGGTTCATCCCTGATGAAGGAGGCCACCAAATGCTCTGAAACTCTCCAAGAATATAAATTGGGCTATGAGAATCCCGTGGGATAAGTTTCGGGCTTAGATCTCAAGCAGATCTCCCTAGATCTGAGTTTTACTAAATCACGGGATGAACTGGTGCGCCCTCTCTCTATCTGCACATGAAATTGATGTAGAATCCTCCTGCAACTAAGTAGATCTGGAACTAAAATGGTGTGGGAGAGTATTGCATCTCTGAGACCAAGCTTGGGACAAGCTAGGTGGAATCTTTCACCACCGAATCGTCCTCTAGGGTTTGTTAAGTCAAAACCCTCAAAACCCCCAAGAGATGGGCTCACTAGCTAAATCCAAATATCAAACTGATAAACATACATGAATGAATGAGAAGAGGCCCTTGCCTTTCCTTTATACTTTTTTGGCTCACCTTTTCCCTCCAAAGTGACTTTCATTTTATAATATTTAATTAATTAATTAAATCACTTTAATTAAT
>ML781205.1:708995-721409 GCA_009831015.1 Picea engelmannii | reverse complement strand
TTTTAGCCAACTTTGTATAGTTTTGGCCCTTTTGATGTGCTGTGGAGTTAATCCTTGTGCCATGGATGATTGTTTTTCTGTGTTGATGATGTTGAGTTCTTGTCGCCCTGTGCGGACGAAATTTCAGTGATAACAAGGCCGATGACAATTTTGGGAGGTAATCCATAAGTGTCGATAACAAGTTCTCCGAACGAATTGAGTCGGAGAATATGTCTCTCGTATCCAAGAGGTAGGTGGAAATCTTCTAGAGGGTCAGAAACAATTCAAAATCTCTCTAGAGAATCGGTCCTTTCCAGCTGTGAAGATACGTGGTCTTGGATCTCACTCTGTTGAGGAGAATCCTCTAGTGGGTTATGAGGCAAGGGTTGAGAAACTTCTATATCTTCTGGAGGTAGTCCTTGCATCCTATGTGAACAACGTGGAGGGTCTATGTTGGCTGAACCAAAAATTCTATGAAAAAAATCAATGACAAACTATGTTAACAAACAACACTCGCTAGTAGAATATAGGAATCAAAACCAAGCAAACAAAACCTTCCTATTTCGAAGTCACTAGTTGGTGATGAAATCCAACATTGTGAAGTTGAAACAAGAAGGGACTGGGCTAGGGTGGAAAAGTTACGTTGACGACTTGCTTAATGGACTTACACCCTGGTGCAAGATCCCACACATAATCGTGGGTATACCCAACAAGGAGCCCGAGTGAGTCTGGCCAACATCAATTCCAGGTATCGTGGAGACTTTCCCCTCCACAGTCACCTTGTGTAAGACCCTAAGAAGATAGGCTACTAAAGTTACCACAAACAATAGTGATGCCTGGGGAAACAATCGACAGTCTGATCCACATGCAAGGGCAGGGTATCGAGCCCAAAATCAACCTGATAGGATTCCACTCATCATTTTGGGTATACCTTCAAGCGACCCCCATAATATGTGCAATCTCTACACTGAGACCAACAAAGCAGGGTGAGTAACTCTGCCAATCTCAATGCGACCTCATTTTTGACCCTTGAGTGGGAAGGGCTTCCCAGAACAAAATGTTGCAAATGGATTTGAACACTCCCTATCACAAGATACTATTGTGTGTTTTGTGCTTTGGAGTGTGTTTCTCACTGCCTATTCCAAAGCTCTAGCCTAGTTAATGTTGGTGTAAAAGAGCCCTAGAAAAAGTTACTAGTTAAATTTTAGATTTTCGCAATATTATTAAAGGTTGTTGTTACTCAAGAGGGAGACGGGAATGAAACCAATGTTGTGTAAGACTTTGACCCAATAACGTGCAAATAGAAATGAATGATGTAAACTTCCATTCGATGAATTCTATCTATAGTAGGGAGAAAGTATTCTTCTAGAACAATACAAAATACGATGTACAATTCTTTTCTTTGTATATAGTACCAAACAGTCATCAACAATGTAATTTCACTATTCATTCTTTTTCAATGTTTCAGACGCCAATATTTTATGTATAAATGATTGCTTAAAAGACTAAAAAGACTTTATTTTTTTCCTTTCGAGAAACCAAAACAGAGATGTAACTAAGAAAGAATAAGCAATCAATGAAAATAAAGCACTCAACAAACACCCAAATCGATCTTTCAATGGAGATAAAAATAAAAATTGATAAGAAAAAGTCTCTTCAAATATGAATAAGAAATGTTTTTCTGATCATTAAGCAATCCAGAAGATGTAACCAACCTACAAATCCAAATCCAAATTAAGACCTTTGATAGAGAAAGCACTCAGACGCAAGTCCAAAGATTATATCCTTGTTGATAAAAATAAAAAACAAAGATTGAAAAAATATCAAAAGAGAGGTATTCGATCTAAGAAACTAATCAAGATTAGGCTGAAACAATCAGAAGAATTCAAGAACTGGCATTAAAAATCCTTGTCCAACTAACTAAAGCAAAACTAGACAACAATAGAGGCCAAAACCCAAACCAATTGTTTTTTCAAACGCCGCCATAGGTGGGAAGTATAACATAGTGAAGAAATTGATGATTTTCGTGAGCCAGAAACATACAGGATGCAGAAATCCCACACTGAAACAAACCACTAGGGTGCAGAAATGAATGGTTTCTGCAGGCTATCTATGAGGTGTAGTGCGGACGTGTTTGAAAAATCAAGAAATTTGGGTAAAAGGCAAAACATCTAGGTGGAATTTTAAACCTAGGGAGAGTGAATGGGTTTCCCAGAGACTCAGAGATTGATATCAAGTAAAAAGAATAGGTCAAAAGCAAACGACTAACAAAAAACCACAATCAAGTTGTAATCCCCAGCGGAATCACTAATTTTGTTATTGGGTAAATTGGTAGATGTGGACTTGAACTAATCCCCCTAGATCCACCTGGATCTAAAACAAAACGAGACAGAACAAGACTCTTTCCCTAAGTTACAATCATTGAGTTTACTATCCAAAGAAGAATAGACAACATACCTTATGAATCGCTTCCTGATGTCTTTGTTGTCCCTGCTTCACTCCAGTGCTCTTGCAGAATCGAATATGTGATGACACAAACCAACCAACGTGAAAGAAGCAATAGTAGAATTCAATGACAACCTAAACATGTGATCAAGGAGTCATGTAATAAAACACTAATCATTTTATCAGAAAGAGACATGCCAGCGTATTATATTAATGAAAAGTAGAAGATACAACCGAATCGCCTTGATGTCACAAATTCCCTTTTAGTGGTCCTTTGTTCCAACACACACATACACCTTTTCCGAAATTTTCATGAAGATAATCCACAAGATCTTGATGGATAAATGGAGGCCTCAAGCATCGGTAAGAGTAGGATTCTTCACACAGTCTTCAACCTGTTCTTCCATCAATTCTCTACTCAATCTTACTTCTTCTTGCTTAACCTTTTCCATGAGAATCCCATGATTATATAGGAGAAGTTGGAGTGGTTAAAAGGATGAGGATGATCGCACCTAATCAAAGAAAATAGTAGGATCAAAACCACATGGACGCCACCTCACATTCTAGAAGATTCCCCTTCTAGAAACTTTGTGAAACCTTTTTCCTCTTTTAGCTTTGGAACACTGCTACACCCTACCTATGTAGCAGTCTGCAGAAATCCCGTGGGCTAGCCATAGAGTAGCCTGTGGAAATGATTGATTTCTGCACTATGTAGTATGAGCAGCCTGCGGACCCTTTCTAAAAAACAAGCTTGTAGAGGAGGAAATAAGTTGTTTTTCTCAGGAAAAAAGTCATGTTGGGAGCTTGAACACATGTTTGTGATATCATCATTAGAATGACCAAAATAATGTGTAACAAGGACATTTTTCATGACGATTCATTCGTGGATAAACATATCTTCCTTATCTTGTCTTCAAAGTCCCTAGTATGGATACATTCTATTTTATCTCCAAACCTTGAATCTATCCCAACATCTATTGAGAGACGCTCGACAACATATACTTCATCAAGATAAAAATTACCTTATCATATGTGACACTTTGTATCGTCGAGGAGTAGTTAATATTTTGCGTCGTTTCTTGGCTCATGAGGAAGATGAATTGGTTCTCAACGACTCTCATAGTGGGGTTTTTGGTGGTCACTTATCATATCTCGTGACAACCCCAAAAATATTGCGAGCCAATTATTTTTGGCTATCAATTTTTAAAGATTGTGTTGAAGCAGTCAAGAAGTGTCACCCTTTCTAGGTGTTTGCTTGGAAAATGTGCTTGCATCCAACCCCTCTTCACCCATTCATCATCGTTGGTCTCTTCACCAAGTGGGGGGTAGATTTTATGGATTGTAACCCAGATTCAGCTGGGGGGCATCAACATATCATTGTGGCCATGGATTACTTCACTAAATGGGTAGAGGCCATGCCTACCATTAAATCCAATGGTAATACTGCAACATTCTTTGTATTCAACCAAATTATAGCCTGGTTTGGAATCTGAAAAGAGATTGTCACTAATAATGGTAGTCACTTTTAGAATGAAATGATGAAAGAGTTAGCATCAAAACTGGGGTTTAAGAATGATCATTCTTCCCCTTATTATCCCCAGGAAAATTGACATGTAGAGGTGGTAAATAAGTCTCTCAAGACCATCTTGCAAAAAAATGTCAGCCAGAGTAAATATGACTGGAATTAGATGTTTTTCCTTACACTTTGGGCATATAGAACCTCGATAAAGACTTCCATCGATTTTTCTCCTTTTTAGTTAGTACATGGTGTGGAGTTGATTCTTCTGATTGAATGAGAAATCCCTTCCCTCCAGTTGGAAATTAAGCTCTTTCCTAACACAATCGATCTTGAAGAACACCATGTGCACATACAATGTCTCGATGAGCAGTGTCAATATGCCTCTACGATTATTGAAGTGAATAAATGATGTGTTAAGGTTCAATATGATATGTTTGTCTGTCCTTGACACTACGCTGAGGGTGACTTGGTTCTCCTGCATGATGAAGCTAAAGAACCATTGGGGGCAGGCAAGTTCAACCCCCTGTGGCACAATCCTTAAATCATGCGATGTGTTTTAGATAAAGGATCCCATGAATTGAAGGATTATGAAGGGAATATACTATATGAGACCAAAAATGGGATCTACCTTAAAAGGTATTACACGTAATACCTCAATCTTGGGCATGACCTTCTGTATACTAATGTATCTTAGTGTATATATATATATATTTTCCTTTGTTTCATCGGATTGCTTATCAAGTTTTCCCTTGGTTGGCAGATGTCAATGGAGTATTCAGTTTACTTAGGATTTTCATATAGTGCCAATTGTCATACATGGAACATGGCTTCCACCACTTTGGTCATTTACTCGCTCGAAGGCCAACTGGTGTCTTCAGGTGGCGTTCATCTGGAGCCATCAACAACTAATGTGGTTGAGTATAGTGCAATTATAGAACAATTATGTGTTGCCATTTCACATGTTGTTTAGTCTTTAGAGGTTCGCCTATACTCCCAGTTAGTCGCATTTCAGTTAAACGACAGTTACCGTGTGTGAGAACCTACTCTACTCTGACGATTCCTATGGGCATGATTTTTGGAACGATACTTTGATTTTCTTACTTATAATCACATACGTAGAAGTTCTAATCATGTATCCGATGCATATGCTAATTATGTTTTAGAGTGGAATTTGTCACATAACTAAACAAATAAAACACATTCATGCATGTACACATTGTAACATATTTAAGTAAATCCGAAGACCAAAATTTTATATTTCATCTTTTCAAAAAATATGGTGTCATATTACAAAATGGGGCTCACACCCTCAAAATACATATATGGTCAGTATATATATAAATATGGCATCTACCCCTGTGGCGCCATATGCCTATCATGATAGAACACTACGGTGTTTGTGATATGATGGAAGAGTCGCACCCATGCACGGGGTACACCCACTACCTGTCACTGCATAGCCTATGTCATATCCTCCACTTGAACCATAAGAATCCTATGTGTCAATCGAGATAGGTTCCCCTGCACATTTTGCATCACTCTATCTGCATCTCCTCCCATGTGCTCATCTCCCTGGGTCCTCCATCTATGTTGTGGGAATCCCTCTTGTTGTCGCAGACCTACATATTCATAACAAAGCAATTGTTAATACTTGATACCATACAAAAATATTTGTGTTTTTTATTCATTTTGAAAAAACACAAAAAATGAAATATATAAAAACATTTCTTACTAATATCACCATAGGCAGAACCTGGTGGAAAAATGAATATCTAGATCCCCTCTGTATTCAATCCCGACATAAGAGTAGTCGTCAATGGCTATGACCTCTCAATGCCACCAAAAAAAGAACTCATCATTGTAGGGGGTTGGCACCCTACCACCTCCTAGCCACCTCATCACATCGGTCCACTGTGACATGGCTAGATCGTACAGTCCATACAGAATGATATCTACTCTAGGGCTCAAGCCTAAAACCTACTCAAAGAAAAAACTACATAGAATGGATGCAAATATGAAGTTTCTCCTTCTCTCTTGTTTGCAATCCATCAACTAGCTCTTAATGTTAGTCAACAATGAGGTACACCAATCATAAATAGTGGGTCATAAACACTCCACTGCATAGAAAATGAGTGGAATTGATGCCTAGTGAAACAAGTACGACCCCAATATATGTGTAAGAATAAGTACAATGATCTTCAAGCTCAGGTTCTCGATCACCCTGATTGGGAGTCGGCTCCCTACTTTATTGGTGCCTGCAACACAATGGGTGGAAATGTAATCCTCCATGGTCATACCACCCCTAGACCCCCGAGCCTTGAGATTCACTACCTTGCCCCATCGAGACAATCCTGTGATGAAATATGTGTTTTCCACTTCAATCCTCAATGGTTTCCCATTGATATTGAAGGTCTCTATCTCCATATCCCAGTAGTTTATGAGCATCTGGAGTAACCTCACTTGAGCCCTCATTCCTTTGAGAGCCCAAAATTTATAAAGACCACATCTTTTTAAAGCTTGTTGGGCCCCTGCATTCCTTTCCACTGCTGCATCTATCTCTTCATGCTCCCTCTCCCTCCATTCAAGCACCATCCTGCAAAGGAAAAGTCATTTTTTGAGTTAAATCTTGCCAAAAAAAGTGTTCACGGACTTCTATGCAAGTTAATATGGTAACAATCGTGTATATGGATTCATATACACAGGAAGGATTTGATTTGCCCACGCATATGGAAACGTATACGAGAAGGCTTTGTTTTTCCTGCGTATGCCCTAATTCACATTTTTCACCCTCTAATACTAAAAAATTTGGGCCTAAAATTGAAATTCAAACCAATGAAATTGAAGTAGAAGGTGTTAGAAAAATAGGATCGTGGAGAAATAAAATAAAATAAAAATGCGGAAATAAAACACAAAAGATACACAATACAATAAAGACACAGATATATGTGTTTCACACAGCGTGGGCTACATCCACCAGAGAAACTTCCAGGTCCTTCCTTTTTATTATCCAACAAATGAAGGGATACAACCTACAACACACCCGCTGTAACTTCCTATTCTTTCTCTCACAATCTCGTCTCTCAGAATACAATATTCACAGTTATGCATAGACACAATACATTTCCTTCATAAAAGAGGGGTTCCTTCTAGGGGAAAACAACCTAACATAACTTTCCATCTTCCTCCATTGCTCCCACTTGAACCTTGAACCCTCTTTTCCTATGAGTTGCCTTTCATTATGATACTAGTTGTTAGAAAAATAGGATCGCAGAGAAATAAAATAAAAACAAATGTGGAAATAAAACACAGAAGATACACAATACAATAGAGACATAGATATACATGGTTCACCCAATGTGGGCTTCGTCCACCAGGGAAATTTCCAGGTCCTTCCTTTTTATTATCCAACAAATGAATGGATATAACCTACAACACACTTGTTCTAACTTCCTTTTCTTTCTCTCACAATCTCCTCTCTCAGAATACAATATTCACAATGATTCATAGCTGCAATACATTTACCTCATAAAAAAGGGTTTCCTTCCAGGGAAAAATACCCTAAAATAACTTCTACTGTCAAATCTGGGACCTTATAATGAATGGTCTATATTTACTATGAAATTAAAATATACATTTACAAAGAAATTTTTCCTTCGGGGGCTTTGCCCCCAAACCCCCATCAGGGAATGTTGTCTTTGTACATGTCTTGTTTCTTTCCCTGCAAATGATATTTGTACATGACCTTCTCATTGAATATGAAATCTCTATTCTTAATGATTTTGCGATTTTCATAATCCCATAAGCGATAACCAAAATCATAAACACTGTATCCAATAAAGGTACACTTCTTGGATTTTGGCTCAATCTTTGTTCAATTTTATTTATCAATATGGACAAATGTTTCACAGCCGAAAGTCTTCAAAAAAGAGTAGTTTACCATTTTACCTGTCCATGCCTCCTCTGTAATTCCACTATCCAAAGAGCTTTAAGGTCCTTTATTTATTAAGTAAACAATAGTATCTACAACATATTCCCAGAACTTTTAGGGAAAACTAACAAGCAATCTCATACTCCTTGCATGCTCCATGATTGTCTTGCTCATCCTTTCTGACACACCATTTTATTGTGGTGTTCTTGGAACTATCTTCTCTCTACAAAACCCATGGTATGAACAATAATCATCAAACTCCTTGCTGCAATATTGACATCCATTGTCTGATCTGAGACACTTCAACCTTTTTCCTATCTCATTCTCAACCAAAGCTTTCCATTTCTTAAAAGTATCAAAAACATCATATTTTTGTCGAATGCAATAAACCCAAGTTTTTTTAGTTGCATCATAAATAAAAGTTACATAATAATGAGATCCACCAAGAGATAATACTTGAGATGGTCCCCATACATCTGTATGCACAAGCTCTAACCTTTCACTCTTCTTTTCTTTTTTGACTCTGAGAAATCTGACTCTCTTCTGTTTTCTATAAACACAATCCTCAGAGAAATCCAAATCAATTTTCTTAAGATCTGGGGGTTTCCATCATTGGTCGCTGACCAAGGGGTTTCCATTGTGTTCGAAAACAAGAAATCTATTCACACATTAGGATTCATGCAGTGTCTTGGATTCCATTAGCTTTATTGTTGGTTTCCTCTCCTTTGTCGACAATCTTCCTCATTGGATGTTATTCATAGGGTCTCTTTCATGCACTATTTACATCTAGTGCATGCGGGAGACACACAAGGTCATTGCTTTGTGAACATCCTATTCATTCAATATCCTCCTAATCATCAAGATATTTATTTGTAGCTCATGTTGAATGATGAAAGATTACTTAATGCTCTCCTTTCAGTGGGTCTCCTTCCATCGACTTTAGCTCATCTATTCTAGAAATGAGGCCTAGATTCCTATGAGTTCCTAGAGGCTTGCAGTCATCAGTGGCAGGTTTTCCCACCATCTACAATTGGGAATACATCAATGTCTCCTAATCGATGGATTCTTCAAGTGTTTGACCTCAACACCCTTATTCACACTTGTAAGAATGTACTCGGTGCCTTGATACTTACTTTCATTATTGTTAGGTTGTCTCATGTTTGTTAATGGTACACCTTAATGAATGGTAATCAAACGAAGTCTCATTTTGTTTGACCTCAACTCCTCTATTCACATGATGTAGACTTTCACATTCGATGGATAGTGTAGAATACCTTCAACTTACAATGGAAGCTTCCTTAATCTGTTGTTATTTTTCATCGAACCAATACCTATATGACTTCAGTGATCATGGGAGATTAGATTGTACACCATTGTATATAGATATCTTCATATTGATTTTGAGACTGGTTTCCACTAGGCCTTATTCATGACTATGACAACCTACGAAATGTTTCAGCTTTGTATTTCCTATTCATGGCCATGAACAACTATTTGGTATATTTCCACATGGATCTACAGTGTAATTCAGATTGGTAGCCATGTGTACAAATTAATTATGGATTGTAATATTCTCATGAGTAATTAGAACTTCCAGCTAAGTCTCCATTACTCCACTTCTAGGAATTATAATGTATTTCATCCATCGTAGATACTCCTCTGACCTCACACATTAGGGGGCATCCGTTACAACAATTTTTTCGTCACCCCATGCAACTTTATTGGATGACCTTTCCATTTCCCTATGCAGACTTGAAGTCCATTTTTGTACCTTCCAGAGCCAAAAAAGCATATTTTCCCACATATACATGCCCTATCAATTAGACAACAAGCATTTACGCAACTTTCTCCACTACAACCTGCGTACATCGGTTTTGATGCTCAAAATTAAAAATTATGTCTGGTTTCTATGCCATGTCAAAGGATCTATGATCCTTGACCTTCCATATAATGGAAACACTCTGCATCGTCCCTTCAATTCCATTTGAAGGCTATAAATTGAGCCGCATCCAAGCATTGGGGGGGGAGAATTCAACTTTGAGAGAAAATATACTCTGGAGAAATTTCACTTCATATTGAGTCTGCATCCCTTTATCCTTGAAAGTATGAACTCATTGTTCATCCCCCAAGATCTTCCTTCTTTGTGATGGAGAACCTCATTGTCTCCTTTATATGAGCTTTCCTTTGGTGGATGATTGAAGTGGTGGAGGCCCAACTGGAGGGACTTAGTTTCTCGGTTTCGATATGTGCCGGTACAAAAGTTTGTCTCATATATACTTCTGTTGATTATTCTAATAGAAATACTCTTTTCTCATCCAATTGATATCTCACAAATATTTGAATTATTATTCCATGGGCATATTTGTCAGGAATGTTAATGGATTATGCTAATTTATATCCTAACACTATGTATCACCATATGATTGTGTATCTTGGTTTTTGAGGACAAGTTGCAGGTATAAATCTTTGAGTTGCGTGCTCAACAATGGTCTTCATCAAACATATGGATGAGGTAGGATCTTGGCCTTGTCTTGTTAGCATTTAGTTTATATAACATACTCAAGATTAGAGTTGATTTCTACATGTCATTCCTTCTGTTGTGGTTTAACCCATGCCATAGATATATTTTCCTTGTAACACCTGGATAAGTGTGCAAGGATTGCTTCAAAGTGTGCACCAGACTGTTTTTGTAGCTGGGATATTTTTGGGGTTGGAGAGCCTTATGTATATTGAGTCCAGAGTGCCTATGTGGTTATTAGGCTGGGGAGCTTGGATTGTGAAAAATTCTAATGCGCCTGTTTTTGTAAGATGTAAATGCACTCAAATATTAATAAAAACATATCATTGTGCACATACCAATAAGACTAAAAGAGTCAGGGGGTGAAAAATCCACTAGAATGGGAAAGGGGTGTGAAGCATAAAGGGAATATTTTAATAATATTTCCAAAAGTATACTTATGGGACATATATTTAACCTAAGTTACTAAAGGATGGGAACGAGTCACCAAGTGGAGCGAAGTTAGTTCTCAAGGTGAGATAATTGGTTGGAATTGATTTCTCAAGGTGTTCAGTTGCAACTACAAGGCTCTGGGACTTCCTGTCTGGCTTGTTGTTGAAGCTTTGAAAGGGAAGTGGGGTAGTCGAAGGACTGTTGAGTAGAGAAGGGGAACACTTCCTGGGGTGGGATAAGAATGTGGGGAATGAGGGATTGCAGTATTTATTCTAGGGTTGGCACCTTTGTTTGAGTACAGACCTTAGCTTGTATTAGGAATCCTTTTCCCATGTGGAGTTTTATCCCTAGCTCGGGGGTGACCTGCTGTTGATTTTATGAGCAATAGAGTCTATGGCTGGAAGGAACACTAGAGGTCTGCGCGCAGTTGGTGGATTACAACAAAAGACAAGTGTCTTCTTATGTGTATTATTCTCTCAATAATGTGCATATACATGTTAAATATATTATGTGTTACATTTGTATATATATTTGTGTGTGGTATATATATATATATATGTTGTAGAAATGCAAGTTTGATGCATATGCAAGGCATGGGCCATGACAATTTATATGTTTTTATATATTGTTTAACATGTGAATTCTTATGTTATTTATGTTATGGAATTGGTACATAATTATGTTGGGTTGTGCATGTATTATTAGTTCTCCATAATTGTCATAGATGTAGAGCATGATAGTTATTAATTGTTTCATGTTAGATAATTCTATGGTAACGATCATGGGATTCTGAGGCAAGGCTTAAATCATCGTACATGCAAAGTGGTATCAGTTCGTGTGCATGAATGGGACAAACCCCATGCGTGACATAGAAATGGTTGCGCACATAGTTGTATTACGAGTTAATTCCAATGTTATAGTCAGTTAATTCCAATGATATAGTCAGTTAATTCTGATGTTATAGTTACTATATGTTAAGTAACTTCAACAGTAATCATATGGTTCCTAGAAAGCCCCGAATCATCGTACATGAAAAGTGGTATTAGATCGTGCGCATGAATGGGAAAAACCCCATGCGCGACATAGGAACGGTTGCACACATAGTTGTATTACGAGTTCATTCTGATGTTATAGTCAGTTCATTCCAATGTTATAGTCACTATATGTTAAGTAACTTCAACAGTAATCATATGGTTTCTAGCGCGAAGCTAGAAATGTCATGTGTGTTGAGGGACATTCAACGCATCCGGCACAATAACAGTTGAGCATGTAGAATTGATAAGACATAGTGGTTGTTCACGGTATGAGACCAATGTGCATGCACTAGAAAATGTAGTTGCACATAACACAAGGCCTATTGTGCATGTTGTTGGTTTCAATGAGTTTCTTTTGTAGAAGACAATATTACTGTTGGAGCTTTATTGAGTGGGTTTTTGATAGTGGAGACATTAAGATGTGGTAATGGGACTAAGATAGAAGGTTGGATACGTTATAAGGTGGTATCAGAGCTCAAAATTTTGGATGTGACATGGCCTAGAGCAAAGTTGGGGATGTCACAAAGAGAGAGATGGAGGGAGAGAGGGGGTGGGGGGA
>ML781205.1:687000-698914 GCA_009831015.1 Picea engelmannii | reverse complement strand
TCCAAGGTGACAAATATGGTGGTGAATGGTCTCGGTGAGGAGGACAATGTTTACATGTGATGATATTTTGTTCTATTTTTATGATGTCTAATCTATATGCTGTGACATACTTTTGATGCTTTATTTATGTGTGATGATGTCTTGATTTGATAAATGCTAATCTAACACTAAGTTATCCATGTTGTCTGCTATTTGATTAAATTGTCATGGAATATGTGTAAATGTAATTGAATCAAAATTTCGAGATAAGAGTCTAACTTGTAGGTATTTGCGAAAGAGGCAAGGATCGCGGACACAGTACACATTGTTGAGCTGCAGGACAACAAGCTGGGAATCTAATAAGACACCAAGGTGACAAATATGGTGGTGAATGGTCTCGGTGAGGAGGACAATGATGACTGCGTATTCTTCTTGGTTGTTGGTTGTTGAGCCCAAACATATGTCGCTAGAATGGAGCAGTTCATGTGAGGGGGTTTAGAGGGATCAAGCAACCGAAGTGAGATTCTGTGTCCGATGACTAGCTCCGTCAGCGTAATCGATGTGGTGGGCCAATGGAGGATTCATATATAAATAACATAAATGGTATATCATACATGAGGAGTGGAGGTGAAAAAATAAGACTAAAAACTCTACAAATGTGTACATAGAAAAAGCCCAGTGTAGAATGACTACACTCAGGTGTAAAAATTCTTTAAGTACAACATGTTGACAGGTTCTTTGACAGGGTAGCCTTTTGGAGAGGCCAGGATGTATGCACCTTTAGTGAGGTAGTTTTGGACGATGTAGGGTCCATTCCATAATGACTCAAATTTCCCATGACCGAGAGTATCGTGAGTGATATCATAGGCTAGAATGAGATCTCCTTCATTAAATGAGAGAAGGTTGACATGGCAATCAAAGGTGGACTTTGACCATTTCTTAGCTGTCTCATTGTTCTGTAAGGAAGACCGATTATATTCATCCAACAACTCTAAGTTCAGCAAGCGCTGATCCATTGGACCAGTGTCAGGTAATAGCTCGACGGAGGTGTGCAACGTGGGAATTTTGCACTTGATGGGGAGTGTGGGTTCAATCCCATGGACAAGGTGAAATGATGTAAAACCAGTGGAAGTTTTGACTGCCATGCGATAACCCCATAACACTGAAAACAACATATGATTCCAATTGGTCTTATGTTTGTTGACAATATGTTGCAACATGGTTTTGAGGACTTTGTTGACATCCTTGACCTGCCTGTTGGACTAAGGGTAGTATGGGGAGGTGAACTCATGGGAGAAGCCTATCTTTGAGGAGAGTTTGACAAAGATCTCATTCTCAAAGTGTTTACCATGATTGGAGACTAACTGTAGTGGAATTACGAAGCAGGTAATGACATGATTGAAGAGAAAACACGTTGTTGTGTCAGCGGTGTTATTGAAGGTAGACATGGCTTCGACCCATTTGGTGAAGTAATATACTACAATGATGATGCACTTTTGTCCATTTCTAGATGAAGGATTGCAAGTCTTGAAGTTAATACTCCATTTTCAGAAGGGGCCGATAATGATGACTGGATGTAGAAGAGCGAGTGGCACTTGTGCTTTGTTTTCATAAAGATGGCATTTGTTGCATCGCTTGACAATGTGGATGCAATCATGAAACAATGTGGGATAGAAGTATCCATCTTGAATGATTTTTTGGGTGATGGACATCCTTGAGAGGTGGCCACTGCAAGCGCCACTGTGGCAATCGTTCAAGATTCTGTTTGCTTCGTCGATGGTCAAACATCAACGGAGTATGGTGTCGACCCCACATCGATACAATATTTCACTGATGAGGAGGTATCGAGGGGCGTGATGGCGAATGTGCCGACGATCATCTCAAGAGAGATGAGACCCAAACTTCTATGTCTGAAGGTAGATGAGGGGATCTCCATACCAGGTGTCATCTAAGGGGGTCGCCATGCTACCTTCTTAAAAAGCATCGGGGGTAGGGATAGGGTTGTTGAACCAGTTTATATGCCCTGATGAAATAAAGTCCTTGGTTTCCATTGCACATATGGAGGTTTGGCTAGGAGGGTCGAAGGATTCCTCTGAGAGAAAGAGTGCTCTGTGATGAAGTACGTTCCATGGGAAATCAGGGGTATTTAATTCCTCTAGGATATCTTTGTCACAGTGGAAAATGCGAGAATATAGGGGATCTAGGGAAGTAACATTGGTGACTCTCACAGTGTGATTTTCTTCAGGTGGTTAAGACTTAGAGGGGGTGTCTCAATTGTTGTGCAATGACATGCTTGTCATAAACCAAATATCTAGATACTGTGGGTTGTAAACTGTGGTCCAGGGTAAGATTTCCAGAGGGAAATGAACTGGAGAATTGGGAGGATTTGAGGGTAAATCCTCAGACAATATATCCATGAACCATGGAGGGGTGGTAAGTGACTCAAGTTCAGGGGAGGTGATGTGAATAATATCTGGAGAAGGAATAGGGGGAATCACTTGCATCAAAAGAAGTGGGGTGGTTGGAGGATTTTGAATAAGGGCCATTTGATGATGCCTGTATTCAATGATCGAAGGACACTGGTATGTGAAATGATCAAGTGAGTCACAAAGAGAGAAAGGGCACCTCATTTGTTTTTTTGAATGAGGTTGTGACATAATGGATGTCAGTGACGTGGGTACTTGATGACGTGGGTGGAGAGGGGTCTTGCTGAAGACTTTGGCGTACTACCATTAGTGTCTACCGAAACTGACATAATGCAGGGAAATAATGAGTGTAGTGGACATACTTAGAACAAATGGCACATCAAAATTTGGTTCACAGTCCTTTACTTCCTATAGTAGGGGATGCGGTGGTAGAACTAGATGTGCTTGGTGAAGAGACGAGCGATGTGGTTACTTGATGGAGTTGGATCAAATTATGTAACTCGAGGAGAGAGGGACATCTATTTGTGGGGTGCCCCTCTCACTCATAGAGTGCACAAGGAGGTTGAACTCAGGGAGGAAGTGGAGCAGTGGGATATTTCTTCTTCTTTTGGCCCCCAATCGTCACGATGGTACTGGCAAGTGGGGGTGAGGGAGGTGTGGTCGGAGTTAGTACTAGAATCTGCATCAGGATTCCCTCTGTTTGGAGAGGGAGGGATGGTTGAGGAACCGTCGCAGGTGGGTGTAGATACCATACTGGAATGGCCAACACCATGTTGGGAAGGGTAATCATTGCAGTTACTTGGAAATCTTGTACTCCTAGTGGGGGTTAGAAGAAGGGAATTTGAGTAGTGTCTTGGGAGATTGTCTCCCAAACCAAGATTTGACCTTGGGGGAGGGTGAAATTGGGGATAAGTGGTGTCGTAGGGTTCTCAGGGGATTCATGAGGTATTATTTCTTCCACTAGTGGGATGTCAGGGAGTGGAGAAGTCTCTGTGGGAGGAATGATATCTCCAATTTTAGTTCCATTGGAAGATATGACACACACTTGTGCTAAAGGGTGTATGAGCAGTGGTGCTCCATGGTATGATCCCAACAAAGATGGATCCTTGAAAATTTCGGGGCCTATATCCATGAGTGGATATGCCTCGAAACTAGTGTGAACAAGAGGTAAGATGTTATCAATGTTGGAGGAGTGGTTAGGTTCATAATGTGAAACTTGGTCGATGGTGATGATCTTCCAGTTGTGGGGGAACATCATCATTCGAAAAACAAA
Organism: Picea engelmannii; assembly: GCA_009831015.1. NCBI lineage: Eukaryota > Viridiplantae > Streptophyta > Pinopsida > Pinales > Pinaceae > Picea > Picea engelmannii. Next base: position 695,236 of record ML781205.1, on the reverse strand, counting down.
ATAGGACACAACCTTCATAGCATACATGTAACTATGTCCAAACAAGATGTTGTAATTGAGAGGGGTGTCGATAACCTCAATTTCGATAAGGATGGTTTTTCCCCCGAGTTAAATAGGGACATTTTGAAAGATCCCTTCAGGAGAGGATCGTCATCCATCATAGGCTCTCAATGTGATGGCGGATGGTATTAGCTCAAGGGAGCTACGTTTCTGCCATACAAGTTTGGACATGATGCATGTGGATGCACCTTCATCAATGATACATCGATGAACCATGATGTTCCGAATCTTGACTAGTATCTGGAAAGCTACCAAAGCAAGGAGATGAGGTTCCCCACAATATAGATCAAATGTGATGAGTCTAGTATCAGCTGGGTCGACTACCCCCAAGGCAGAAAGTAAGGATTTACGTTGAGTTGGAAAGGTTTGGAGGACCTCCAATACTGAAATGGCTGCAAGAGATTGTGCCAAGTCATCGACCAGACTATAATTGTGTGCTTCCCTAGCCCAAGAGTTGTTGACATTTCATCGTAATGGGATGCGAGGAATATGAATGGGGGGTTCAATGTTAGGGTGTGGAATCATCAAGGATTGTTCGTCTATAGCTGAAGCTACTTCCAAAGTGGTGGGAGTAGATTCATGGGGTGCGCTATATTGACGAACGCGCGTTTGTAGAAGAATTTGTTCTTCAATAGTGAGGAGGATATTGTGATCCACCATACTCCTAGGGTTTTGATACTGTCCCATCTGTTGTGGGGTAGGATGCATCTCTTGCTAGTTATTCATCACACCTTGGTGTGGAATAGGGTTTTGAAACACAACCGGGGGTGGTTGTTGCAAATACTATTGTGGGGCCTGCTGAGGGGAAAGCGACATTGGAGGACGTGGTGCATTGATGGAATCTTTCATCCCTTTGAAGACAACAATTTGGGGGAAATGGTGAGTATAATGAATATTCTCACTGCAAAGAGAAAAAGGGAAGTTTGTCCGGAGGTTGTTGTTGTTGTTCCTCCCTTAGCGTTTGTTGTTATTGCCCCCTTGGGGGTTCTGGTTACCCTGGTTCTGGTTGCCCCCAACTTGTTGGTTTTGTTGGGGGTTATTTCCCCCTAGTCCTAGGTTATTATTGTTTCAATTTTTCCCTTTCTTTTTGGCATTATTCGACTGATGGGACAGATTTTCCATATTGATTTGTTCAAAATTTTGAAATTGCTGAATAGGAGAGGGATGAACAAAGTTAACCCCAACATGTGGTTGTCCTTGTGGAGGACCATGAAATGGAAAATATGAATTATTTTGTGGCAATGATTTGTAGGGTGCATAGGAAGGCGTAGCGCTTTCACTAGTGCCCAAGTTATAAGCTGAGGTAAAGGGGGTAACGAAACTTGGTTGAACAACCAGGCACATCATGGGTTTCAGCAAGGGTCCACTCATGGGTGGAGGGAGGACAACAGGGTATGGCTGTTGATAAGTGGGGGGGAGGGTAATAAGGGAGTTCTCCATAAATCGGTGGATATTGGGGTGTACCGTACATAGGTGGTGGTTGGATGTATAGATTGTGGTGTGTTGTGGTACCAATCAATCCATCCGCTGAGTGAGACATCCCAGGTTTTTCTTGGCCGAATGGTATGGGTCTCGGGGCGTCATGTAGTACTATGTATAAGTATCCTGACTGTGCATAAATGAGGTCATACTGTTGAGCCTTGCTAATGGCTTCTTCTTCAGTTTGGGGGACTGTGGAGGCCACATCTTTGGAAAGGAGAGAGATGAGTGATCTCAAAAACCAATCGAGGCATTGTTTTTTAGTGGTTTCTACTTTGCATTAAACTATGTTGCTGACGCCATTCATGAATGTGGTCAACAATATGTGTGGATGAGGTTTTTTTAAATTCAAAGAGTAGTTCCATACCATTGTCATGATGAACTGGTAGTTGAAATAAGGTCAAAAATGTTTTGGCCAAGGATTCAAAAGTCACATGGGACCTTGATTTTTCATCCACATACCATTTGGCTAATGGATCAGTGAATGTGCACTGGAATAACCTTAAATGGACAGAGTCATCCATGATACTATTTAAAGAGAACCATAAGTGGAAGGTCATGATATGGTTGGCGGGATATTCCCCTGATTTTCCTTCAAACTTCAAAATGTCTGAAGGTAGTTTGGTAGGCATAGTGGGCCATCTGGGGTCATGCAATATAGGGTCATTTGTGAGTTTAATCAAATCATGTATGTTGAGGGAGGCCAAATATGGTATGTGGAGTGGTGGTGGAGGATTAGTTCCAACCATGATATGAGCAGGTTGTGTACCTGACCCTTGAGGGGGGTTGGGTGGGGTTGTACTTCCCCCTTGAGAAGAAGTTTCCCCCCTGCTTCCTTGTAAAGGAGAGATAGTGCATGGTTGGCATTGGGAATTGGACCCAAGTAAAGAGGAACCAAGAAAATTTGATCCCAAAATAGTATCACTCATAAGGGTGTGATATGGTTGAGTTGGTGAGTTGGCGAGACTAGGAACTCCTCCTAGGATAGGAGGGAGATTTTACAAGCATATGGAAATATGGGGATTCTTTGGGTCTCCTATGATTTCTGACTAGAAAAGTGAATGTGTGAAAATGGTAATGAGAGCAATAAATGAGCAAGAGACTTGTATAATTTTGGACCTTCACAATATATCTCGCAATCTCATTGTTGGCACAGGGGCAGACCTAGGGTTGAACTCCAATAGTGCACCAACAAACCCTAACTACTAGCCCTTTTAGTAACACTTGCGAAGCAGATGCAGTCTCACCCAAAGTAGCAATAGGGGATTGCAAGACACAAGTGTCTACAACCAGAGGAAATGAAAAGTGATTCCAAAACACAACAAAAAAAAATCTAGATATTATTTACCACTCTTATGCCTACTTCGCAAGGCTATATATATCTCTTATCTCTAACACAACAATGCAATAATAGTATATCAGATAGAAAATAACACAACATCAAACACAAAGAACAACAAAATATACGTGGTTCACCCTCTCCCTAGGGCTGCATCCACAAAATTGTGTTTCTTGATTTATTAGATGAAAACACACAGTTCTATCTATGCACTTAGCTGCATATATGTCTCTCTTTCTCTCTTTCTCTTCCCTCCCTGTGCACCCAGCTGTAGGGTTGATCTTCACACCCCACTGAAAATCCAGAATACAGACTCAATATTTCTCTTAAAAATAGTAATAGAAACAACAATGAACAATGACCAACAATGAACAACCCTCTCAACTCTTCTAGACCTTTATTTATACATTACATGACTATCGAAAAATCTTAGACCGAAGTCTAGGTGTCAAAACCCTAGATCCAAAACCCTAGGTCCACTTGACCCGTGTTTTCAGGGCTTTGCCAACCTGTCCTTACTCCTTTCCCACAAAGTGCTCCAAATAACCCGTTGGTGTATTTTTCCACTTGTTGAGTTTTCCACGATCCATCTTCTTTGTTGATTTGTCTTCCTTGATCTTCTCTTCCAACAACTAGATTTTCCCTTACTTTTCTCCTTCTTTTCTTCTTCTTTAACCACCTCGACCCTTCCTCAGTTTGTGTGCTTCCTTCACAGTTCATGCTTTGTCTTTCCTCTTCTTTAATCTTTAATTTCTTCCTTAATACCAAACCAAGGGCCAAAAGGCCCCCAACACTCACATGTGACTCATCCCAAGTCACTGCAATATTGATCCTTCTATATCACTTCGACTGCAGACTACATGGAGCAGCCTGTGCTTTCTTCTCTGTCCCTCCCCATGTTGTGCAAACTATATTTTCTATGTTTGGTACCCAATTTCAACTGCACCTGGTACCTATACCCTTCCTCCTTTTCTTTTACTGAGAGTCGTGAGGCAACTGGTTGTCATAATACAACTTCAGCATGTTCTCGTTCACTAACCCATCCTTCCATTCTCCATCAAGAGTCTTCAACTGTGCAACTCCTCCTTTCGTAACATAGGCAACTTTGAACGGTCCAAGCCAATGTGTCTTGAACTTCCCTGGATGCTTCATGAACTTGTTGTCATATAATAGTACCAAATATCCTTGCTTAAATGATTTCCTCTTGATATGTCTATCATGGTAAGCCTTTTCTCATTCTTTTTGTACCTGCTGATGAAATCATGTAATAAACCTGTGTTCCTCTAGTTCCATCAACTGTGCGAGCCTGTCTTGGACAATGTTTGTGTCATCCATACCTGTAAATGATGCAATTATTAAACTAGGAACCAAATATTCCATAGGTACCACTGCTTCCAAGCCATATACCAACTTAAATGGGGTTTGTGTAGTTAAATTTTTGCAAGTAGTTCTATAATCCCATAATACTACTGGAATTCTTAAATCCCAATCATCTCTGTTAACACTACAAATCTTAGTCAACTCTGTCTCCAAGATCTTATTGAAATCTTCGACTATACCATTCGCCTGTGGGTGGTATGGGGTGCTCTTCTCATGGTGAACCTTGAACTCCTAAGTCAAGGATTTAATAGTTTTGTTGATGATGTGTGTTCCTTGATCACTCATGAGGAGCTTCGGGCATCCAAATATGGTTATAATATCCTCAAATATGAACTGCGCAACTGTGGCTACACTATAGTTTTTAATCTCTCTTGCTTCTACCCATCTAGTCAAATACTTTGTAGCAGTGATAATGTATCGAGATCCCGTGCTTTTTCCTGGTGGGTTAATAGGTCCCACAAATTCAATATCCCATTTCTCAAATACTTTTAATGTTAATTGCGGTGCCAAAGGCATTTTATCCCTTCTAGAAGGCTTCCCTACTCTTTGACACACATCGCAGGCTCTGTAGTAGTCCTTAGCATCCTTGTGTAAATCAGGCCACCAGAGGCCAGCTCTGAGGACCTTCTGCATTGTTTCTTTCCCTACATAATGTCCTCCTGCGATGCCTTCATGTGCTTCTATAAGAATCAATGGTATTTCTGCCTCCATAACACATCTCCTCAAGATCTCATCTAGTCCCATATTATATAATTGTCCAGCTATAAGTTGAAAGTCAGTAGCACAGACTACCAACCGTTTCTTCTGAATAACTTTATATTCATGAGGTGCCATTCCTGTGGACATGAATTGAACTATCTCGGCGAAGGGATCATCGAATTTTATGATGGCCAACAACTATGCATCTGGTAGTGTATCCTCTAGACTAGTATGTTCCTCACCATGTTATAACCTGGATTAGTGACCAGGTCCTTTATTCATTCTTCCTGGCTTGACCACAATCTCAAAATCATACTCCTAAAATAGTAGTATCCATCTGCATATTCTCCCCCCCAACATTGGCTTGTTGACTAAGTACTTCAATGTATAATGATTAGTGAACATCTTAAAATGTCCTCCCAACAAATAGTGTCTAAACTTTTGTAGCACGTATACCATAGCCAAGCCTTCTCTTTTAGTCGTAGTATAGTTCCTTTCAACTGTAGAAATATTCCTGCTAGCAAAGGCTATAGGGTGGTCAGTGTCTCCTACTCTTGGCTGTGCTAAGACTGCTCCTAATGCAATGGATGGAGCATCAACATGAACATTGAACTCCTTACTCCAATATGGAAATACCAAGATAGACGCAATGACCATTTTCTTCTTTAATGTGTCGAAGCTCTATCGTAATTCTTCTATCCATTGGAAATTACTATCTTTCTTTAATAGCTTCTCCATAGGTGTTGTTATTTGTGCATAACCCTTGATAAAATTCCTATAGTATCCAGTGTGTCCTAATGAAGTGCACAACTGTTTAATCAAAGTAGAGGGAGGTAGATCAACAATGATAGCAATCTTGGAAGGATCTACCAACAATCCCTACTTATAGATGATATGCCCTAGCAACACTCCAAAGGGTGAAAATAAAACACACTTTTTCAGATTCGGGGAAATCTGACATTGCCTGCACTTATCTAACATTAATCTCAAGCATTCAATATGATCCATCATTAGGCTAAAAACAATCCAATCATCAAAGTATGCTTCTAAGAACTTGTGTAAAAAGTCCTTAAATGCTTCGACCACCACCCTAGAAAAGATGGTTGGTGCATTCTTCAAGCCAAAAGGCATCAAAGTGTACTGAAAAGAACCCCATTCTATTGCAAATGTGGTCTTATGTCGATCTTCCTTAGGAATTCTGATCTGGTGATAGCCTGAACATCCATCTGTGAATGAGTAGAGCTCTTTTCCTCCTACATTATCTATAACTTCATCAGTAAAGGGTGTAGGAAAGGGGTAATGTAGGCATGCATCATTCAATTTCCTTAAATATACACAAATTATGATTTATTTTGACTTCTTATCTTGGACCACCATAGGGCTGATCCATTCAGATTCTTCAACTAGTTCTATGATTCCTGCTTCCAACATTCTATCCAGTTCAATATTAACTTTCTTATTATATTTGGGATTCAATCTATAGGGTCTCTTCTTGATGACTCTTGCATCTGGTATTAGAGGGATATTCATTTCTCCCATGAGCCCTTTAATGCCCTTCATGTCTGTAAACTTGGTTGGAAACAAATCCTGATATTCATGCAATAGTTCTGTGATCTTTCTAATAGTAGCATCATCCCAATAGTCTCCAACATTTACTAACTTAGGTGTTTTCTCTGTTCCAATATTAACCTTCTTAATTTTAATGGGTTTCCCAACAAAAGGTAATTCAATCCTCAGGGCTTCTATGTCTCTTTGTCCTTTAGTTTCTAAAATGTTTACATCCCTCGGGTCATCATCCTCATCAGCATTAATATTGTAGCAATCATGTAACTACTGAAGAGGCGCAGTCCATTCATCTTTTTGTTGGTCAAGAGGGGGGTTAGGTGCCTCCTCAAAGAACTTCTGTCTTATAATTTGTAAATCTTGATCTACTGTAGGGTACTGAATTTCAAGTAATAAGGTAGCTATAAATTTCTGAGTCATACCGTACCAATTTGTAGTGACGAAGCACAATTCTGCTTGAAGATACCAGTTGGTAGGTGTAGTGTCCAATGTGTTAATGAACTTATGCACCCACTGTTCTTTAGGAATATTGCTCCAGGCCTCTTCACAAATTTGCATGTGGTCCTTAGGAAAAATCTAACCTGTGTATCAAACTTTGCATCCCTTATCTTGGTTTGAGAAGTGCACTGTCAGTAAGGTGTGACATTGTACTCACTCTGTGATTTTCTTCTTGAGTGTTCCCCACCATCTAGCTGGTGTTTCTTTCAATGCTTCGTCCAATGCCAACATCCTCTGTTGTACTGGTGCAATTTTCTCAAATTCAGCTAGAAATGTATCTAAATGATTCAGGTCATCAAATGTAGGGAGATTACTTACTTATGTTCCAATCCAATGAACTGCTCTGGTCAATCTGGCACATCGTCGTGTAGAGACTTTGTACATTATGTTCTGCCAGTTTTCCAATGCTTCCTCTGAATATGATGAACATGCACTTTCACTTCACCAACTTAGATTTTTATCTGCTGTGGGATTAATATAATCTTGTTGTCTTGTTGTCAGTTTGCAGATGTTTTCTAGCTCGTAGGCACAATCTTCCTCTCTTATTGGTTCTTTGTATTGTTAGGACCACATATTGCACCTTTTTGCCCATACTTTTTGCCATTATTATACCCTTCATCACTAGTATTTAGACTCATAATATCACTACACCTGATCATTCCAAGGTATACAATGTCCTTTCTCATTATTATATGCATAATCTGTTTTGCATAATACTTTACATTACTTTTGGACCTAACCGTTGATTAGAAGTGCATAAGTGTCTATATCTGCAGAATAGTATTCAAGACAGATGCTGAAACATAGAGCTGTCCAAAGTTGCTGTTGAACTGATGCTGAAACACGGAAGCTGCTACACAGCCCAAGGATGCATATGCGGAAACACAGAACTACCATGCAGATGCTGAACACAGAGCTATCACACAGTTCAGAAGTGCAGATGCTGAGACACAGAGGAGACCGCCACGATGCTGAAACACAAGCCGTGACAGTTAGCAGTCAAGGCCGACACAGTCAAGAGCGCAATTCACATGGCTGAAACAGCCCGTGAATTGCGATGCTGAAACAACGTCAACAGATATGAGAAGGAGCTGTTACACCAGCCGTAACAGCAATACCTCGTTCAGCTCCTATATTAGCATTCGGTTGCGTGAGAATAGGACACCCTATGCTGATTTAGAAAGAAGATCCGATTTAGTGTAGGGGCCAGATATGCTT
>ML781205.1:640521-661962 GCA_009831015.1 Picea engelmannii | reverse complement strand
GAGAGTAGGACGCTATTAAGAGATTTGTTCAGATTTCACGTCTTTAAGATTTTAGATTGATGTATAATTTAAAAAGTAACGGAAAGATTGGTTTGCTATAAATCTATGGCCATATTTATAGAAAGTTAAGCAAATTTCATTCGTAGTTTATTAGATTGCAGCAGCAATTTCTCTGTCAAATCTGTGCTGATATAGAAAATGCACGATCTCGTAAATTGGTTCCTGTCTTTATGCTTCTTTCGTTTTCCACAAATTTTATTAGATAGAAACCTATTAAGTCTATTGAGCGAGAAATTGTCTTAGATTTTCATCATCTAACTTCCAATGATAAAGAAGATTAATGCAAAATAAACAATTAATCTAATCATTTTTAGAATCCACTCTCTAGGTGGACTCTAAGCCACTTCTTTCTTAGAAGCTTTGTCAATCTCTACACCTTGTAGAATACCATTGAAAGTCTACTTCTACACACAACTTAGTATATAGGTTGTGATAAGTTTGTTACAAGTTTTAGAGGAGTAAAAATGAAACTCTACTCATGCGCATTGGTAGATTCAAACTACATTCAAACTCCAATATGAATAACCCATGAACACTATTGTGTAGATTCATGAGTTAAGGTTAAAAATCATTGAAATGGGAGATCATTCTATGTTATTAAGTCAAAAGAAGTATACCTATTGGTAATGGGTATATTTAATAGGTTTTTAATTCTTAATGCGTTTTTTATGGACAAGATTAAATATAGATGAAATATTCTTAGTCTTCACAATAAAAGAATGACTCTAATTTCAAATATTAACTTCCTTGCTGCTATAAAAGCATAGTTTATGTGTTTACTTTTTTACATTTACTTAATCATATTAGTGGAATATGTTAGATGTGAAGAATGACAACTAGTTGTTTCAATTAAGTAATCCCCTTGTAATTTCAATTAAGTGTGATGCCACTTTTGGCATGTGTTTATCAATATTTAAAAATTATTTCCTTAAAATTATTGCCACCTGTGTGGTTGCATTGTTTCATTGTCTACGTTGTATGCTTCTTCTACCATACAGTTCCTCATGCATATATCTTCCTATACCCACAACTCTACATACCGTTCCTCATGCATATATCTTCTTCTACCCACAATTTTGCACACCAGAGGGTTCGTTATATTTTTCTAAGGATTATTTAAGGTCTGCAAAATCATTACAAGAAGATGGAGGCCGAATGCATATCTAAGGATGAAGAATTATTTAAGGTCTTCAAAATCATTACAAATTTTATACTATGAATTATTTAAGGTCTGCAAAATCATTACAAGTTTTATACTATGAATCTTTAGCATATGGTAGCTACCTGTCGCGGAAAGAAAGAAAACGAATTTCATTGATTGCTTAACTAAAATATGCCTCACCCCCCAAAAATAGGAAAACCTACTACTGGAAATAACCATCATGATATTCCAGAAACATGCTCTTTTCTAGATATTCGAACAATAAATGATTGCTGCTTAGTTGATATAGTCTCCCTTCTTAAATGTGAGGTCAATATGCCCTTTTTCTAAGATATTCCAGTAAAGAATGTTTAGTGCTCATTTTATTTAGTCATTGGAAGACAAAATTCACAATAACTTGCTATTTCCCGTTGTAGGTTTTCATATGCTATTTACTGGGTGAGCCCCTCGCTTGCATTTATCCTAACATTTACCCTATCCAATGTGTTGCATATTTGAGTTAATCAAGCAGTGAAAGCTCAATGCTTTCTTCTTTAAGTAGGGTTATGTTTAATTGCAGAACTCTCTTTAATGTTTTCGTTACGTTTTGTGTTTCCTTGTTTAAAGTAGAATACTGAAACTTGAATAATAATGATGTACCTTTTACTGGTAATTTGGTACAATTTTTTATCTACCTAGTTCGTAAGCCAAAACTTTTATAGGACCTTGTTTAAAGTAGAAATACTGAAAGTATGTTAAATGAATTAGCTTCTTGGAGGAGGGAGATAAAAAGGGACAAAGCTACCGTATCGATAATGAAGTGACCTGTGTATAAGAGGATTATGTAATACTCATGAGTGTATATGGGAGTGTCACCTTGTCGACCAATATCTTATCGTGTTCATTTGTAAAGGGGGTTTTTAAATTGTTAAAAATAAATTCAATAAATTGTTGGGGGGTGGGGATGTGGGGTCTCAAGGGATTTATAGGTATTAGGGTACAAAAAGGGGTATCTAGTGAAAATAGGGGTTTCTTTTATTGAAAAAATATATGGGGAGGGGGTTCAACAAAAGAATTTTGGGAGATATTTACCAATATCTAGTGAAATTAGGGGTATTCTTTAATATCCCAAGAACGAAAGCGTTATGTCACAGTTTCACAGAGCGAATATCAGTGAGTGTCAAAGCCTCCTTTAAATGTTTTTCTCTAATTCGTATGAAATATAGGCTCCATCTTTGAAGGACGGGGTTCAACAAAAGAATTTTGGGAGATATTTACCAATATCTAGTGAAATTAGGGGTATTCTTTAATATCCCAAGAACGAAAGCGTTATGTCACAGTTTCACAGAGTGAATACTAGTGAGTGTCAAAGCCTCCTTTAAATGGTTTTCTCTAATTTGTATGAAATATAGGCTCCATCTTGGTGACCTACGTATAAGAGGATTATGTAATACTCATGAGTGTACATGGAGGTGTCACCTTGTCGACCAATATCTTATTGTGTTCATTGGTAAAGGGGGTTTTTAAATTGTTAAAAATAAATTCAATAAATTGTTGGGGGGTGGGGATGTGGGGTCTCAAGGGATTTATAGGTATCGGGGTATAAAAAGGGGTATCTAGTGAAAATAGGGATTTCTTTTATTGAAAAAATATATGGGGAGGGGGTTCAACAAAAGAATTTTGGGAGATATTTACCAATATATAGTGAAATTAGGGATATTCTTTAATATCCCAAGAACGAAAGTGTTATGTCACAGTTTCACAGAGTGGATACCAGTGAGTGCCAAAGCCTCCTTTAAATGGTTTTCTCTAATTCGTATGAAATATAGGCTCCATCTTTGAAGGACGAGGAGGGAACATCATTTCCATTATTTATCTCCGACAAGGGTGAAATCATCTCAACGTTCATATCAAAAGAGTCAAAAGAAGGTGGGGTAGTTAGCTTCCTTAAGTTATTAGGAGGTATTCTAAAAAAGATTTGGTTGAACCAAGGGGGCACCATGGGGGAAGAGAGATCATAGGGATGCTTAGTCCAAGTAATTACGCACATAGTTAACATTTTCCCATAATAATCATTCAAAAAATCACAGTTTCCATAATGATTATAATTCCAAAATTTATAGAAAAATACTAGTTTATTTAATTTTTTTTCTAAATAATAATGTTCATATAAGAGTTCAATTTTATTATTCTTTAAATTTAAAAAAATGGATTTTGAGATTAATTTTAAAATAATTATGATTAAAAAGAAAAAAAAACATTTTATTAAAAAATATAAATTTATTATTTTCTAATCTCTTTATTATTTTTTTTCTAACATGTTTTTAAAAAAATATATTAATATTTCCTTTCAATCCTAAATAAAACACAAAAAATATATTTCAAAATTTCCCCAGTTACAAGTTTGTGTTAAACTAAAACCCATTATAAAATAGATAAAAAGTTAATGATGTTTTCTTCATCCTTCCAAATTTGAAAAACATGCATGCCTACTTCATCTCTCTTATATATGCTTTTGTATGCAATTTAGTAAATTACATACTTAATCTATGACCTCATAATTTAAATGAGATTCAAAAGCTTATATGATATTCTAATGAAGTTTCTTCCTTAATAATTATAGCTTAGATCTTAAAAACCATATTCATTAATCATGATGTTATATTTCAAAATTAATATAATCCTAACAAAACAACTTAATTGTACATATCATATTACATTGCTCCTTCTCTTCAAACCTTCTTAACATTTAATATTAATTACATTACATTGCTCCTTCTCTTTAAACCTTCTCAACACTTAATGTTAATTACATTACATTGCTCCTTCTCTTCAAACCTTCTAAATGTTAATTGAGCTACTCCCTTATAATATATTTAACATTTTTAACTATCCCACTTTTACTCGATTCTCTCCAACACCTTTTGATAATCATTTGAACTTTAATATAAAAAACCTTCTCAACACTTAATGTTAATCAACACTTAATGTTAATTAAGCCACTCCCTTATAATATATTTAACATTTTCAACTATTTCCCTTTTACCCGATTCTCTCCAACTCTCTCCAACCCCTCTTGATAATCATTTGAACTTTAATATATAAAAATACAAAATAATTATATTGAGATTCCTCATCATCATACATATCATATTATTATTATTATGAATCCACTTGGTTCATTTGATCTCCATGTGTAACGGCCATTGGTTAGAGTACGACGTAAAAGCTTCCTCACATAACAATTGCTTAAGGCCAACATAAAAAAGGTTGTTCACATAAAATTGATGGGCTTGGCCCGTCTAACCTCCTTTTGTGATGGTCAAAGTATTATAGGGCATGAATCTTTGGTTGGAGCAGAAGGAAAAAAAGACTTGCTCACACAACAATTGTTTTGGCTCGAGGAAATAAAATACTCACATAAAAATTGTTTGATTTGTGATTTAAAAAATTAAACACATTTTTTTATAATAATATTTTAACATTTTATTTATAATAAAAAAATACATTTTATAAATATTAAAAAACTTAAATTTTTTAAAAAAATTATTAGAATTTTGTTAAAGTAGATTACTTTGATTCTAAATTTATTTAAAAAAATAAATAATTTAAAAAATAAATTAACTTTGTTAAAGTAGATTATCAATCTTTAATATGGTTGGATTTTTTATTCTTGTAAATTTCAAATTGGTGACTTTTTAATACTAAGTAGCTTAACAACACACTCTGTCACCAACTGTCCTACACCTTAAAAACATATTAAATTTTGATATTAAAAATATATAATTATTTATTTTATTTTTAAATGAAAAATATAATTTTTATTATGAAAATGAATTGAATTATAAATACATCTTATTTTTAATTTATCAATAATATTTATTTTTAATATGAATATATTTATTTAAATAAATTATTTTTAATTTATTAATAATATTTATTTTTAATATGAATATATTTATTTAAATAAATTAATTTTAATATATACGTATTTATTTAAAAAATTAAATTATAAATATATTTTATTATTAATTCATAACTGATACTTATTTTAGATAAGAGTCTATTTATATCGATGAATTTGATTATGGATTATGAGTATATATTATTAATCCGATTACGTGTTTGCAGACTTTAGCCGCATTGTCAAATCTTATATTTGAAATATTGATTTGGTGGTTAATTTTTTTTATACTTTGATTGTGACCAATTTTATATTTAACTTATGAGTTTGGTGTTTTTAATTTTATATATTTTGATTGGGACTTAGTTTTGTCTATTGAAATAATTTTTATGTGGATCATTCTCAATGATTAAAGTTGGATAATTGTGTTTTTTACCTAAGCATTTGTTTTATAAGACTTATTTATGGTTTCTTATGGTTTCTCAAGGCCATTTATTTATAGCTTAGCGAAAGGTAATTGCTTAAAGGAAGTTATTATTATAATAAAATATGAAAGTGAAAAGAAAATGATGGACCGTAAAAAAAACTGGGAATAAAGATGAAAAATGAAGATAAATAATCACACAGTAAAGAAGAACAAAACCACATCTCAATGCAACCAAGAATGAAATGGGGGGCATTGGTATTATTTATTTCTCTATGGAAAAATGCTTTACAAAATCTCAAGAAGCTCTTTCGAGGATTCTACAATTAAACATGATATTCTCAGGCGTTTCCAGGCATATGGAAAACCAAATGCTTGAGAAACCTCCACCCAAACAATGTAACTGCAAGGTGTGTTGTCACAACCCAACAATATCCATCTTGACAATAATTTCCTAATACCTTCCCCAATCAATCAAACATCACGTTCCTACAATCCAAGAGAAGCCAAACACCATTGTAACTTCTCTAACAATATTGGTTGCGTGAATATGTCTACAGAGTTTGTTCCAGTATGGACCACTCCACTTCTATTGAATCAACATAACCAAAAACTAAATTGATGCAACCATTGTAGGTGATACTTGTGCTTCTCAAATACTAAAGCACCCATTTCCATGCTCTTTACCTAGTTTTTCCATCCACTAACAACACCAACTACATCTTCCGCAATCATCAACCTTCCTACTGCATTTGCATAAGGTACACGAGACATATAATTCTTTCTTCCTTACTACCAGGACATACACTTGAAGAAGGCTTACAATTCAAAGCTAAAGATATATTTACTAGTTTCACAAAGTTTATACTGAACCTCATCAATGACAACCACAACTTACCATTTTTCCCATCTCTGTATACTTCTATGCCCAATATTTTTTTTGTTACTCCAGGATCCTTCATCTAACACAACTTGACCAACTGAGCCTTTAACCTAATGACCTCAACCATGCTTTACTTGCATCAAGCATATCATTAACATAACACCAAGATAATGAATATGCCATAAACACAATGATCATACTCTCCTCTTAAGAAACTTTGGATCACCATTAAGAGATCACACATCTTGTACCATTATCTGGTTTGCAAACAAATCTCCCTTTGCGACCCTGAACAAATTTTGATTGTTCCATGTACATATCTCTGCTAATGATACCATTGTGGATAGTAGGATCCCACAACCTACATTCCTTATCTCCATCACCATAACCAAAAAAGATATGTTTTCTTGATCGAATCTGGCCAAGCCAACGAAGTGAGTCTTCACCTCTCACTTCCAAGCTAAATTTGAATGGAGTATCCTAAGCCCTTTTACATGATTCATTACATGCAATCCATGGGCTCTAAAACCACGAGCTACCAAACCATGTGCCCAAAATCACGATTATTGACCTAAATTTCCCCCTTTTAAACTTGACTTGGGATTTCCCATGACTAAATATGGACAAACTAACCAAATGAGTCTGCACCACTCACCTTCAGGCCCTACCCCCCTCAATTTTTATAAGAAAGGCATTAAGAAATACCACATGCTCCCCCTATCGCCTAGGTCATCTAGAATTTACCAGTGACATTTCAAAATCGGGGTACACATGCCTAACTAGGTCTTACAGCCGTATGCCCATTTACATATAAAAACTCCACCTCGAACCTTGCATTCAAAGACTCATCCTTACCATTGCTTCGAATCTGAGTAAGCCAATAAACACTCTAATTCCATGCTTGACTTTCCACCATGACCGCCAGATCTAACTTTGCCTACTCTAGCAACTCATTATAATGGTCCACAATCATCTCATTGAGGCATTCCGTCAAACACTTCATGTGCATCCTCCAAATTGTAGAACTTGGCATACATAAACAATATACTGTTGGAATTACTAAGACAAATGAGAGGTTGGGGGGGGGGGGCGGTGAATCAATTGTTACTGTGCTGAAACAATTTTATTCCTATTAAATATTATTAACCTTCTCCAAGTGATCATCAAGATTATGCAAGACATGAGCAACATAAATAACAGACATCAATCACACATATGATATACACAAAGACAGGTATTTCACGAGGAAACCCATAAAGGGAGAAAACCTCTTCTTTTTCGAATGATAGGTAGTATTTTAAGTTTTGTACATCATCTTTCTTTGAGCACCAACTCAAAATGAGGCTACAACCTCTTCTGTAACAAGCTGCAACTTTCTGATAGCACCAACTCTCTAGTTTCTCTAGCACCCACTAGAAGAAAGCACCAACTCCCTGAGTGTTCCAACACCAATTATGTAATATCCCTCGCTGAACCCAAATGTAAATATAATCCAAGTATATTTAAGCTAGTGAGTTGTTTAGACATCATTTTTGTAATACACCTTTCATGGCATGGTGCGCGCATATACTGCACAGTAAAGGGATGTAATGTGCACATTTCTGAATACCGTGTGCAATTATTAAGGTGCGTGCAACCTTAAAGACAGAGGATACAGTGACCAATAACTAAGTGCATGCAATATTAAGGTCAATGAACCTTTGTGTATATAATATGCATTATAGGCTGGTGAGCCAATATTATAAGCCAGAATGCTTATGTCTTGGAATTAGGCCAGTGCGCCTAGATGTTAAAGGCTAGAGTGCCTACTTTGTACATTACTCATGATTAATATAAAATACATCACTGTGCGCAGACTGACCATGATAAAAGAGATGGGGGACTGAACTTCACTAGTTAGGGAAAGGGAGGGCCCAAAAGTCAAGGAAATATTATATTAATATTTTCCTAAAACATAAAGTATGGATAATTAGTTTATCCTAAGTTCTAAAGTTGGGGACAAGTAGACAAAAGTAACTTTCGATATGACAAGTGTCAAGTTGGGGACATGCATTCATATCGTGGGGAAACTTAGCTCAGGGGGGATTTTTGACAGATACCTTACGAACGGGAAAAGGGGGGACCAGCAGGCTGATCATCATTTTTTGGGACAAAGAGTTCACAGTGAATCCAAAAACACACTCAGTTATCCAGTCAATGACTCCATGACCATTTCACTCATACATTCCATTATACTTGAGACAACCATTTCACTTTTTCGAAGCCTATTTCCCCATCCTTTTTGGTTTGTGTACCTGGTTATCTTGGAGCGGGATTGAAGAAGCGGGTTGTCAGGCCCATGAGAAGTTCTCTGAGTGAGAGAATTGTTGGGGATTGATTTCCGTAGGTGCTAAACTGCAGCTACAACACTTTGAGCCTTCCGGTCCAGCCTTTTGCTCAAGCCCTGGAAGGGAAGTGGGGCAGCCGAGGGACTGTTGAGTAGAGAAGGGGCACACTTCCTTGGGTGGGACAGGCATGTGGGGAATGAGAGGCTGTAGGCTGTTAGTTGAGTGAGCACCTGAGACAAAGTATTTCATGTTGTCCATAAGCCTTAGCTTGGATAGGAATCCCTTTACCCTAGGTGGAGTTCAGTCCCAGCTCAGGGGTGATTCACTGTTGATCGTGATGAACAGTGTAGTCTATGGCTGAGAGGTTCATGGATAGTCTATAAGCACTTGGTGATAGTATTTCTAAGATAAGTACCAATTGTATGATATATGGATACGCTGTTTTGTTATTTACATGCCAATGTTACGATTTTATCATATATGTGACTATGATTGCTTGTGTGCTTATGGGTAATTTCTTGTAAATGAAAGTCATATGTTACAGAAAGTAATTGTTTGTTTATATTTATATGTAAAGCTTCTGCGAGCATGCTGTATATATATGTTTTAGTTGCATGCAGTCTAAAGAGTAAATTTAGGTGGAATTGCTTAGTTGACTACTGGGTATGCTATTGTATGTTCCGCAGTATGAGAACGAAAGTGTTCCCTAGAGTAGCAAGGCCCGACCTAATGGCTAGGAATGTTACCAACTGGCGTCAAAGCATGAGTGGTTTCTCTGGAGTGGCGTAACCCAACCTCAGGTTGGTTGGGGGGATCGTTACAGTATGGTATCAGAGCCTCGGTTCAACACTTAGCTTGGATGGGCTAGAAGGGTGCAATTGAAGTGAATATTCACAGAAAAGTAACATTGAAGTGACTAAAATTAGATTCATAGAGTGTCCTTGGAAAGGATTGGGTACTGGTACGCGTGGTAAATTTGGCACCACACGAGAAACCATAGTGTGCCAGTGTGCACGGTAAATTGTGGCATCGTGCGGAATATTATTATGTGTAGATGCATGCGCTAAAATTAGCTTTGCACGGTAAGCACACACATAGTAAGGTGCACATGGGGTGCACAAGTATTTCTTAACACAGAGGACTTTTGTTGGTATGCGCATACGTATGAGTATAAGTTGTTTCACGACGATGTATTCAGTAGTATGCGCAAATATTTGAGCGTGAAGGAGTATGTTAAACTTGACATGGTGCATACATAGGATGAAAATGCATGTGGAATATCGGTGCGCAGTATCAAAACTGTGCGTAGTGGATATTAGTGCACAACGCCAGAGTAGTGTGCGTAAGTAGTCGGTACAATGAAGAAGAAATGCACAGTAGATTTAGGTGCACGGAGAAGCGTTTACCTTGTAATATTGCTATGCACGGTAATATAAATGAACATGACAAGTTAAGGCACGCGAAGTCACTGGGAAGGCGAGGAGTCTGAGTTTAAATTGCATAATAATAAAAGAAAAAATAAACACATAACTGCATTGAAGCATTAATTAAAAAGAATTCCGAATTTTAATTTCTTTCGATTTAGACAGATGACAATAAAATATAAGATTACAAGAAAAACTTATTATAAAAGAAAACAAGATTCATAACATCACCATCTAGAAATTGTAATAAAATAGTCTAAAATCTGTTTCCGTGTTTATATAATCACATTAATCAAAAAATTACAAAAGTGTGATGACAATAGTTAGCCTGTTGTAAAAAGGGTTTTTGAAGAACAAGCCTATCATCTCTTGTACTTTTTACCTCCACTACCGACTGTTCAAAATTCACTGAGACATGCTTATCTTAGTTGAAGACTTACTTTAGCTTAGCGATCTTCGCCTTTAAAGAAGAGTCTAACCAGATCGATTGATTTTCTCCAACACTTTCGGCCACTTTAACTGTAGATTCCTCCTTCTTATGCTTCTTACTCCTTTTCTTCTTAGAGGCTGGCCTGTTGATGACTAAGTCCTTTATATAGGGCTTCAACCTAACTTCCAATCATGAGTCTATAACCAGATTTGTGTGGAACTTAGTTGCTAGAAGGTGCGCAAGGACCCTTTCCTCCTTATTCACAGGAAAGCCTAGCATGTTGCTCGAATAAATAGTTTCACTCGACTTAGGTTTTTCCATGTATCTCAGGTTGGGGATACCGAAATGTGTCTTTACAGAGAGCAGGAAATTGAGCAGCTTGAAGATTACTACGGTTATGGATATGTAGATATATTCATACTTGGGGACTGGTAATTATAGAACTCCATTTATGAAGTGTAGACAAATTATGTACAAAGAGTGTTGGGTTTCCATACTCGTCCAATCCATTTCGAATGATTAGCTTTTGAGTTCGTTACATGGCGGTGTTCAGCTGATGTCACATGGATGTGAAGTACCAAACGAATGAAGCAGGGTGATCTGACTAGCTTTCACCCGCTCCACGAGTGGTGGATTTTACACACTGAGACACGTAATACCGCGTCCTGGTGAAAGTGGTTTTGAAAAAACCACCTTCTTGTGCAAGTGTATCTCAGAAGGAACTGCGCGTCAGCGTTCTCGAGACTTGGGTATTATCTAGAATTGTCATGGTGATAACACCAGGAAACCGAAAGTGATAATTCTGATGTGTATGTTGAATCGAAATGGTGCATATTCTCAGGAATTTCTGATTTGTTAGTCTGATAGTTTCGATGGCTGGACGTTTTGCATAATTAACAACAACTCGGTTAGGTTAGACCAGTGCAGAGTCCGTACGAGTGGAAGAGGCACATGGAAATTACAGTCATCCAGAGAAGAGTAGAGGGATGGAAGTCCATTTGGGCATGGAAGAAATGAACTCCAACGGACATGGAGAAGAAAGCAATGAAGATATGAATATGGCTGAGACCATTAAAAATTTGCAGAAGGATGTCCAAATCCATAAAGTTGATAATGAAAGGATTATGAAAGCCAAAGAGTAGCAGGATGACTTCAACATGAAGCTATTGGAAGGATTGAACATAATAGAGAAGAAATTGGTTAAGGAGAGTGACTCAAGTATATCTAAGAGTCACAAATCTTCAGAGGAGAAGGGAGAAGTAAAAAGTGCTAGTATACATCACCATCATCCCCATAGGCATTCCCATAAGAGAGTAGGAAACAACTCAAGTCTATCCCCTGTCATAAGGTATAAGAGATCTAGGGTGGATGAGTTGCGAGGAGAAATGAACAAAATCAAACCTCCTACATTTGATGGTGAGCACAAGAAGGATGAATATGATGAAACATAGTTGCTAGGCATGAGGAAGTATTTTCAATTGCATAATTATTCTTCTCATTCCGAAGGTAGAATCACTATCTATCAAATAAAAGGAAAGGCCTCCATGTGGTGGGATCAACTTGTGCAGGTACAACACATTGTAGAGAAAAGTGTTACTTGGAAATAATTCAAGAAGTATTTTGAGAAGAAGTACTTGACCAAGAGATACTATGAAAAGAAAATGAAAGAGTTCTTTGAACTCAAGCTTGGAAGTACGACCATAGATGATTATGAGAGAAGGTCCCTGGAACTGTTGAAGTATGTCTCTTTCATTAAGGATGAGACAATCAAGATTCAACAATACTTAAGTGGATTGCCATCGTTCATCAGTGACAAAATGCAGTATGATGATCCCAAGACATTAGAAGAGACCATAAGGAGAGCTAAATGCTTATATGACCAGCTGAAATCAAGACCAACTTTCCAAAAGGCTTGGGAAGACAATAAGAAATTCAAGATGGATCAGAGGAAGAAGGGAGCTAAGCCACCATTCTTCAGAAATGATCCACAATGGCAACAAATTCATAAGTAAACCAAAGTGATTGACACAGGGAGTCAAGGGCCAAGAAAACCACCTATGTCATGTTTGGGTTGTAAAGGAAACCATAGGTTCATAGATTGTCCTCACAGAGGAAAAAAAGGTAAGGCTGCTAACAATGTACAACGAGATGAGACAATAGAGGACATGGGCATAAATGTGCCAAGGATTTATGAAGCCCTGGACAACAAGCAAGTAGAGTATCAGTCCCACATGATTGAAGTAGAAGGTCTGATCAATAACCAAAACCTTGTTATTTTAATTGATTTAGGAGCTAGCCATAGTTATATAGAACCTAAGATGGTGGAAAGTTTGCAATTGCCAAGAAGCAAGCATGGGAAATCCTGGTTGGTGCAACTGGCTACAAGAGCTAGAAGAAAAGTTAATGAGATGGTTAAGTCCTGCCTCATAGACATGAATGGAATAAATACCAAGGCAGATTTGAACATCTCACCCTTAGGTTCCTATGACTGTTTAATTGGGATGGATTGGCTGGACCCACATAATGCTCTATTGGATTGTCATAAAAAAGCATTCAATTCCTTGGATGAAGAAGGGAACCAAAGGAAAGTGCAGGGAATTCCCAGGGTAGTAACCATTAGATAAATTTCAACATTACAACTGAAGAAATGTTATAGAAGAGGATGTCAAATATTTGCAGCTTATATGGGGGAGACACCCGAAGACAAGGTGCCAAATTTGGAGAATTATGCAGTCCTAAAAGATTTTTAAGATGTATTCAAGGAAGTACCAGGACTACCCCCAAGGAGAGACATTGATTTCTCTATAGATTTGATGCCTGGAGCAACGCCAATATCAAAGACTCCTTACATAATGAGTACACCAGAATTGAAGGAGTTGCAAATGCAACATGAAGAACTTCTGAAGAAGGGGTATATACGCCCAAGTGTATCACCTTGGGGTGCCCCAATATTGTTTGTGAAAAAGAAATATGGAACATTAAGATTGTGCATTGACTTCAAACAATTGAATAAAGTGACTGTTAAGAACAAATATCCTCTACCAAGGATTGATGACCTCTTTGATCAATTGAAGGATGTAAGGATATTTTCAAAGATAGATCTTAGATCAGGATACCATTAGGTAAGAATTAAAGAAGAATGTATTAGCAATACCACCTTCAGGACAAGGTATGGTCATTATGAGTTCACAGTGGTACCATTTGGATTGTCAAATGCACTAGCTATTTTTATATGCTTAATGAATGGTGTTTTCCAAGAGTATTTGGACAAGTTTGTCATTGTCTTTTTGGATGACATTATTATATATTACAAGTCAGAGGAAGAGCATGAACATTATTTGAGGATGGTGTTGCAAGTATTAAGGGAACATCAATTGTATGCCAAATTGAGAAAGTGCTCATTTTATCAGAAACAAATTCATTATTTGGGGCATATCATATCAAAAGATGGGATAGCAGTGGACACTGAGAAGGTAGAAGCCATTAGAGAATGGTTAGCACCAAAGAATGTGACAGAGGTCGGATCTTTCATGGGCCTTGCAGGCTACTACAGGAGATTCATTGGAGGATTATCGAAGATAGCACACCCAATCACTTCCTTGCAAAGAAAGGGTATGAAGTTTCAGTGGATATCAGACTATGAAAGGAGTTTCCAACATTTGAAAAAATTATTGACAAGTGCTCCAATACTTAGGATTGCAGACCCAAATGAATATTTCATTATATGCACAAATGCATGTAATGAAGGAATGGGTGGATTCCTTAGTCAAAATGGATTTGTGATATGTTATGAATCAAGGAAGTTGAAAGAGCATGAAAGAAACTATGCCACTCATGATTTGGAGTTGGCAGCCATAGTGCATGCCCCGAGGAAATGGAGACACTACCTCATGGGAAAAAGGTTTGAGTTAAGAACAAACCACAATGGTTTGAAATATTTATTTGATCAGCCAAATCTAAATGCTAGACAAATCAGATGGTTAGAATTTCTAAGCGAATATAACTTTGATATAAAGCATATCAAAGGGAAAGAAAATAAAGTGGTTGATGCACTCAGTAGGAGGGTGCATGAACTACGTGCTACAACCATCAGCATGTATCAGACTGATGTTAAAAGCAAAATTTTGGAGGCTGCAAATACAGACCTGCAATACAAATAATTTATAACAAAACTACAACAAGGTAAGACACCACAGAAGATGGATATTTATAAGTTGGGAGTA
Source organism: Picea engelmannii (assembly GCA_009831015.1). Lineage (NCBI taxonomy): Eukaryota > Viridiplantae > Streptophyta > Pinopsida > Pinales > Pinaceae > Picea > Picea engelmannii. Next base: position 647,146 of record ML781205.1, on the reverse strand, counting down.
GATGGAATATTGTTGCACAAGAACATAATTTTTGTACCAAATGTCCAGGACTTGAAACGTATAATTTTGTATGAGATGCATAATGATCCTTATGCAGGGCACCCTGTATATCAGAAAACCATAGCAGTGGTCAAGAGCCAATACTTTTGGCCAAGTATGAAGAGAGAAATTGTAGAATACATCGCTAGGTGTATGGAATGCCAGAACGTTAAAACAAAGCATAGGCACCCAACATGATTGCTGCAACCTTTGCTCATTTCTGAGTGGAAGTGGGAAGTGGCGACAATGGATTTTATTATGGGATTTCCCAGAACATGCAAGCTACATGATTTGATTATGGTAGTGGTGGACAAGATTACAAAAGATGCCCATTTTATTCCACTAAAAACTACTCACAAAGCAGCAGATGTTGCTGATATTTTCATGAAGGAAGTGGCATGATTGTATGAAATTCCTAAAACGATTGTGTCTGACAGAGACCCAAAATTCACCTCAAATTTCTAGAAAGGATTGTTCAAAGGATTCAGAATGAATCTAAACTTTAGTACAACTTATCATCCCGAGACTGATGGACAGACAAAGAGGGTGAATAGAGTGATAGAAGATATGTTGAGAATGTATGTGATGGACAAACCATCGAAATGGGAAGACTACCTACACTTGGTAGAATTCACTTACAATAATGGGTATTAGGCGTCAGTGAAGATGAGCCGATTTGAAGCACTTTATGACAGAAGGTGAAACACTCCAGTAAGTTGGGATAATCCAGCTGATAGAACAATAGTCGGGCCATAATTGTTCAAGGAGATGGAGGACCAAATGTTAAAAATTAAGCAGAATTTGAAAGCTGCTCAAGACAAACAGAAAAGTTATGCTGATAAAAACATAATCCACAGAGAATTCAAAGTGGGTGATCATGTTTTCCTGAAAGTGAAAGCTAATAGGAGCTCCATGAAGCTGGGAAGCTGTGCCAAGTTAGCAACTAGATTTTGTGGACCATTTGAAATCCTAGAGAGGATTGGTCCAGTTGCTTATATGATTGCATTGCCTACATATATGTCTGTTCATAATGTCTTCCATGTATCATTGCTAAAGAAATATATACCCGATGCTAAGCATGTTATTGATTGGAATGTTATTCAGGTGGAGCAAGAAGGCGCTTTCCAAGTGCACCCGGTGCGCATCCTAGATCAAAAAATCAAACAACTCCGAAATCGAGCCATAGGGCTTTGTAAAGGTCCAGTGGACCTGGTACGGACCTGAAGATGCTACTTGGGAGCATGAGGATGCAATGTGGATAAAATACCCACATCGTTTTGAAGAATTTTGAGAATTTTGTTGTATATGGGTACATGATGCACTAAGGATAGTGCATAAATAAGGGGAGGGGATTGTAATATCCCTCGACCGAACCCAAATGTAAATATAATCCCAGTATATTTAAGCTAGTGAGTTGTTTAGACATCATTTTGGTAATACAACTTTTATGGCATGGTGCGTGCATATACTGCATAGAAAAGGGATGTAATGTGCACATTTATGAATACCGTGCGCAGTAACTAAGGTGCGCACAACCTTAAAGACAGAGGATACAATGCGTAGTAACTAAGTGAACTGCGTGCAATATTAAGGTCAACAAACATTTGTGTATATAATATGCATTATAGGCTAGTGAGCCAGTATTATAAGCCAGAATGTTTATGTCTTGGAATTAGACCTGCCTGCCTAGATGTTAAAGGCTAGAGCGCCTACTTTGTACATGACTCATGATTAATATAAAATACATCACTGTGCGCAGACTGACCACGATAAAAGAGACGGGGGACTAAAATTCACCAGTTAGGGAAAGGGAGGGCCCAAAAGTCAAGGGAATATTATATTAAAATTTCCTAAAACATAAAGTATGGATAATTAGTTTATCCTAAGTTCTAAAGTTGGGGACAAGTGGACAAAAGTAACTTTTGATATGACAAGTGTCAAGTTGGGGACATGCATCCATATCATGCAGAAACTTAGCTCGGGGGGGATTTTTGACAGATACCTTATGAACGGAAAAAGGGGAGACCAATAGGCTAATCATCATTTTTTGGGACAAAGAATTCATAATGAATCCAAAAACACACTCAATTATCCAGTCAATGAGTCCATGACCATTTCACTCATGCATTCTGTTATCCTTGAGACAACCATGTCAATTTTTCGAAGCTTGTTTCCCCATCCTTTTTGGTTGGTGTACCTGGTTAGCTTGGAGCGGGATTGAAGAAGCGGGTTGCCAGGCCCGTGAGAAATTCTCTGAGTGAGAGAATTGTTGGGGATTGATTTACGTAGGTGCTAAAATACAACTACAATGCTATTAGATTTCCGGTCCGACTTGTTTCTGAAGTCCAAGAAGGGAAGTGGGGCAGCCAAGGGACTGTTGAGTAGAGAAGGGGCAGACTTCCTTGGGTGGGAAAGGCATGTGGGGAATGAGAGGTTGTAGGCTGTTAGTTGAATGAGCACCTGAGATAGAGTCTTTCCTATTTTCCATGAGCCTTAGCCTGGATAGGAATCCCTTTACCCTGGGTGGAGTTCAGTCCTAGCTTGGGGGTGATTCACTATTGAGAGTGATGAAAAGTGTAGTCTATGGATGGGAGGTTCATGGACGGTCTGTAATAAGTTGGTGACAATATTTCTAAGATAAGTACCAATTGTATGATATATGGATATGTTGTTTTGTTATTTACATACCCATGTTACAATTTTTAAATACTCAGTATTTAAAAATTATTTCCTTAAAATTATTGCCACCTGTGTGGTTGCATTGTTTCATTGTCTACGTTGTGTGCTTCTTCTACCATACAATTCCTCATGCATATATCTTCCTCTATCCACAACTCTACATACCATTCCTCATGCATATATCTTCTTCTACCCACAACTTTTCACACCAGAGGGTTCGTTATATTTTTCTCCTCATGCATATATGTTCTACCTACAACTTTACACACAAGAGGGTTCATTATATTTTTCATGCAGATTTACTAGAAGATGGAGGTCGCATGCATATCGTAGGATGAAGAATTATTTAAGGTCTGCAAAATCATTACAAGAAGATGGAGGCCGAATGCATATCTAAGGATGAATAATTATTTAAGGTCTTCAAAATCATTACAAGTTTTATACTATGAATTATTTAAGGTCTGCAAAATCATTACAGTTTTTATACTATGAATCTTTAGCATATGGTAGCTACCTATTGCGGGAAGAAAGAAAACGAATTTCATTGATTGCTTAACTAAAATACGCCTCACCCAAAAAAAATAACAATTATAGGAAAACCTACTACTGGAAATAACCATCATGATATTCCAGAAACATGCTCTTTTCTAGATATTTGAGCAATAAATGATTGCTGCTTAGTTGATATAGTCTCCCTTCTTAAATGTGAGGTCAATATGCTCTTTTTCTAAGATATTCCAGTAAAGAATGTTTAGTGCTCATTTTATTTAGTCATTGGAAGACAAAATTCACAATGGCTTGCTATTTCCCGTTGTAGGTTTTCATATGCTATTTACTGGGTGAGCCCCTCGCTTGCATTTATCCTAACATCTACCCTACCCAATGTGTTGCATATTTGAGTTAATCAAGTAGTGAAAGCTCAATGCTTTCTTCTTTAGGTAGGGTTATGTTTAATTGCAGAACTGTCTTTAATGTTTCCGTTACGCTTTGTGTTTCCTTGTTTAAAGTAGAATACTGAAACTTGAATAATAATGACGTACCTCTTATTGGTAATTTGGTACAATTTTTTATCTACCTAGTTCGTAAGCCAAAACCTTTATAGGACCTTGTTTAAAGTAGAAATACTGAAAGTATGTTGAATGGATTAGCTTCTTGGAGGAGGGAGATAAAAAGGGACAAAGTTATCGTTTCGATGATGAAGTGACCTAAGTATAAGAGGATTATGTAATACTCATGAGTGTATATAGGGCATGGTCAAAGTATTATAGGGCATGAATCTTTGGTTGGAGACAATTGTTTTGGCTCGAGGAAATAAAATATTCACATAAAAATTGTTTGATTTGTGATTTAAAAAATTAAACAAATCTTTTTATAGTAATATTTTAACATTTTATTTATAATAAAAAAATACATTTTATATATATTAAAAAATTTATTGTTTTTTAAAAAATTATTAGAATTTTGTTAAAGTAGATTACTTTGATTCTAAATTTATTTAAAAAAATAAATAATTTAAGAAATAAATTAATTTTGTTAAAGTAGATTATCAATCTTTAATATGGTTGGATTTTTTTGTTCTTGTAGATTTCAAATTTGTGACTTTTTAATACGGAGTAATATTTTAACATTTTATTTATAATAAAAAAATACATTTTATAAATATTAAAAAATTTAAAATTTTTTAAAAAATTATTATAATTTTGTTAAAGTAGATTACTTTGATTCTAAATTTATTTAAAAAAATAAATAATTTAAGAAATAAATTAATTTTGTTAAAGTAGATTATCAATCTTTAATATGGTTGGATTTTTTGTTTTTGTAGATTTCAAATCGGTGACTTTTTAATACGGAGTAGCTTAACAACACACTTTGTCACCAACTGTCCTACACCTTGAAAACATGTTAAATTTTAATATTAAAAATATATAATTATTTATTTTATTTTTAAATGAAAAATATAATTTTTATTATGAAAATGAATTGAATTATAAATATATCTTATTTTTATTTTATCAATAATATTTATTTTTAATATGAATATATTTATTTAAATAAATTATTTTTAATTTTTTTATTAATATTTATTTTTAATATAAATATACTTATTTAAATAAATTAATTTTAATATAAACATATTTATTTAAAAAATTAAATTATAAATATATTTAATTATTAATTCATAACTGATACTTATTTTAGATAAGAGTCTATTTATATTGATGAATTTGATTATGGATTATGAGTATATATTATTAATCCGATTACGTGTTTGCAGACTTTAGCCGCATTGTCAAATCTTATATTTGAAATATTGATTTGGTGGTTAATTTTTTTTTATACTTTGATTGTGACCAATTTTATATTTAACTTATGAGTTTGGTTTTTTTAATTTTATATATTTTGATTGGGACTTAGCTTTGTCTATTGAAATAATTTTTATGTGGATCATTCTCAATGATTAAAGTTGGATAATTGTGCTTTTTACCTAAGCATTTGTTTTATAAGACTTATTTATGGTTTCTCAAGGCCATTTATTTATAGCTTAGCGAAAGGTAATTGCTTAAAGGAATTTATTATTATAATAAAATATGAAAGTGAAAAGAAAATGATGGACCGTAAAAAAAGCTGGGAATAAAGATGAAAAATGAAGATAAATAATCACACAGTAAAGAAGAACAAAACCATATCTCAATGCAACCAAGAACGAAATGGGGGGCATTGGTATTATTTATTTCTCTATGGAAAAATGCTTTACAAAATCTCAAGAAGCTTTTCCGAGGATTCTACATTTAAACATGATATTCTCAAGTATTTCTAGGCATATGGAAAACCAAATGCTTGAGAAACCTCCGCCCAAACAATGTAACTGCAAGGTGTGTTGTCACAACCCAACAATATCCATCTTGACAATAATTTCCTAATACGTTCCCCAATGAATCAAACATCACCTTCCTACAATCCAAGAGAAGCCAAACACCACTGTAACTTCTCTAACAATATTGGTTGCGTGAATATGTCTATAGAGTTTGTTCCAGTATGGACCACTCCACCTCTATTGAATCAACATAACCACAAACTAAATTGATGCAACCACTGTAGGTGATACTTATGCTTCTCAAATACTGAAGCACCCATTTCCATGCTCTTTACCTGGTTTTTCCATCCACTAACAACACCAACTACATCTTCCGCAATCATCAACCTTCCTACTGCATTTGCATAAGGTACACGAGACATATAATTGTTTCTTCCTTACTACTAGGACATACACTTGAAGAACGCTTACAATGGAAAGCTAAAGATATATTTACTAGTTTCACAAAGTTTATACTGAACCTCATCAATGACAACCACAACTTACCATTTTTCCCATCTCTATATACTTCTATGCCCAATATTTTTTTTGTTACTCCAGGATCCTTCATCTAACACAACTTGACCAACTGAGCCTTTAACCTAATGACCTCAACCATGCTTTACTTGCATCAAGCATATCATTAACATAACACCAAGATAATGAATATGCCATAAACACAATGATCATACTCTCATCTTAAGAAACTTTGGATCACCATTAAGAGATCACACATCTTGTACCATTCTCTGGTTTGCAAACAAATCTCCCTTTGCGACCCTGAACAAATTTCGATTGTTCCATGTACATATCTCTGCTAATGATACCATTGTGGATAGTAGGATCCCACAACCTACATTCCTTATCTCCATCACCATAACCAACAAAGATATGTTTCCTTGATTGAATATGGCCAAGCCAGCGAAGTGAGCCTTCACCTCTCACTTCCAAGCTAAATTTGAATGGAGTATCCTAAGCCCTTTTACATGATTCATTACATGCAATCCATGGGCTCTAAAACCACGAGCTACCAAACCATGTGCCCAAAATCAC
>ML781205.1:606501-633690 GCA_009831015.1 Picea engelmannii | reverse complement strand
GCATGAACATTATTTGAGGATGGTGTTGCAAGTATTAAGGGAACATCAATTGTATGCCAAATTGAGAAAGTGCTCATTTTATCAGAAACAAATTCATTATTTGGGGCATATCATATCAAAAGATGGGATAGCAGTGGACCCTGAGAAGGTAGAAGCCATTAGAGAATGGTTAGCACCAAATAATGTGACAGAGGTCAGATCTTTCATGGGCCTTGCAGGCTACTACAAGAGATTCATTGGAGGATTATCGAAGATAGCACACCCAATCACTTCCTTGCAAATAAAGGGTATGAAGTTTCAGTGGACATCAGACTATGAAAGGAGTTTCCAACATTTGAAAAAATTATTGACAAGTGCTCCAATACTTAGGATTGCAGACCCAAATGAATATTTCATTATATGCACAAATGCATGTAATGAAGGAATGGGTGGATTCCTTAGTCAAAATGGATTTGTGATATGTTATGAATCAAGGAAGTTGAAAGAGCATGAAAGAAACTATGCCACTCATGATTTGGAGTTGGCAGCCATAGTGCATGCCATGAGGAAATGGAGACACTACCTCATGGGAAAAAGGTTTGAGTTAAGAACAAACCACAATGGTTTGAAATATTTATTTGATCAACCAAATCTAAATGCTAGACAAATCAGATGGTTAGAATTTATAAGCGAATATAACTTTGATATAAAGGATATCAAAGGGAAAGAAAATAAAGTGGTTGATGCACTCAGTAGGAGGGTGCATGAACTACTTGCTACAACCATCAGCATGTATCAGACTGATGTTAAAAGCAAAATTCTGGAGGCTGCAAATACAGACCTGCAATACAAATAATTTATAACAAAACTACAACAAGGTAAGACACCACAGAAGATGGATATTTATAAGTTGGGAGTAGATGGAATACTGTTGCACAAGAACATAATTTTTGTACCAAATGTCCAGTACTTGAAACGTATAATTTTGCATGAGATGCATAATGATCCTTATGCAGGGCACCCTTTATATCAGAAAACTATAGCAGTGGTCAAGAGCCAATACTTTTGGCCAGGTATGAAGAGAGAAATTGTGGAATACATCACTAGGTGTATGGAATGCCATAAAGTTAAAACAAAGCATAGGCACCCAGCAGGATTGCTGCAACCTTTGCCCATTTCTGAATGGAAGTGGGAAGTGGCGACAATGGATTTTATTACGGGATTTCCTAGAACATGCAAGCTACATGATTTGATTATGGTAGTGGTGGACAAGATTACAAAATCTGCCCATTTTATTACACTAAAAACTACTCACAAAGCAGCAGATGTTGCTGATATTTTCATGAAGGAAGTGGCATGATTGTATGAAATTCCTAAAACGATTGTGTCTGACAGAGACCCGAAATTCACCTCAAATTTTTGGAAAGGATTTTTCAAAGGATTTAGAACAAATCTGAACTTTAGTATAGCTTATCATCCCAAGACTGATGGACATACAAAGAGGGTGAATAGAGTGATAGAAGATATGTTGAGAATGTATGTGATGGACAAACCATCGAAATGGGAAGACTACCTACACTTGGTAGAATTCGTTTACAATAATGGGTATTAGGCATCAGTGAAGATGAGCCCATTTGAAGCACTTTACGATAGAAGGTGCAACACTCCAGTAAGCTGGGATAATCCATCTGATAGAACAGTAGTCGGGCCAGAATTGTTCAAGGAGATTGAGGACCAAATGCTAAAAATTAAGCAGAATTTGAAAGCTTCTCAAGACAGACAGAAAATTTATGCTGATAAAAACATAATCCACAGAGAATTCAAAGTGGGTGATCATGTTTTCCTGAAAGTGAAATCTAATAGTATCTCCCTGAAGCTGGGAAGCTGCGCCAAGTTAGAAACTAGATTTTGTGGACCATTTGAAATCCTAGAGAGGATTGGTCCAGTTGCTTATATGATTGCATTGCCTACATATATTTTTGTTCATAATGTCTTCCATGTATCATTGCTAAAAAAATATATACCCAATGCTAATCATGTTATTGATTGGAATGTTATTCAGGTGGAGCAAGAAGGCGCTTTCCAAGTGCATCTAGTGCACATCCTAGATCAAAAAATCAAACAACTCCGAAATCAAGCCATAGGGCTTTGTAAAGGTCCAATGGACCTGGTACAGACCTGAAGACGCTATTTGGGAGCATGAGGATGCAATGTGGATAGAATACCCACATAGTTTTGAAGAATTTTGAGAATTTTGCTATATATGGGTACATGATGCACTGAGGACAGTGCATAAATAAGGGGAGGAGATTGTAATATCCCTCGGCCCAACCCAAATGTAAATATAATCCAAGTATATTTAAGCTAGTGAGCTCTTTAGACATCATTTTTGTAATACAACTTTTATGGCATGGTGCGCGCATATACTGCGTAGTAAAGGGATGTAATGTGCACATATCTGAATATCGTGCGCAGTAAATAAAGTGCGCACAACCTTAAAGACAGAGGATACAACGCGTAGTAACTAAGTGCGCTGCGCACAATATTAAGGTCAACAAACCTTTGTGTATATAATATGCATTATAGGCTGGTGAGCCAGTATTATAAGCCAGAATGTTTATGTCTTGCAATTAGGCCTACGTGCCTAGATGTTAAAGTCTAGAGCGCCTACTTTTTACATGACTCGTGATTAATATAAAATACATCACTGTGCACAGACTAACCACGATAAAAGAGATGGGGGACTGAACTTCACCAGTTAGGGAAAGGGAGGGCCCAAAAGTCAAGGGAATATTATTAAAATTTCCTAAAACATAAAGTATGGATAATTAGTTTATCCTAAGTTCTAAAGTTTATTCATATCATGCAGAAACTTAGCTCGGGGGGGATTTTCGACCGATACCTTACGAACGGAAAAAGGGGGGACCAACATGCTGATCATCATTTTTTGGGACAAAGAGTTCACAGTGAATAAAAAAAACACTCAATTATCCAGTCAATGACTCCATGACCATTTCACTCATACATTCTTTTATCCTTGAGACAACCATTTCAATTTTTTGAAGCTTGTTTCCCCATCCTTTTTGGTTGGTGTACCTGGTTAGCTTGGAGCGGGATTGAAGAAGCAGGTTGCCAGGTCCACGAGAAATTCTCCGAGTGAGAGAATTGTTGGGGATTGATTTACGTAGGTGCTAAACTATAGCTACAATGATCTGAGTCTTCCGGTCTGACTTGTTTATGAAGTCCAGGAAGCGAAATGGGGCAGCCAAGGGACTGTTGAGTAGAGAAGGGGAAAACTTCCTTGGGTGGGAAAGGCATGTGGGGAATGAGAGGTTGTAGGCTGTTAGTTGAGTGAGCACCTGAGACATAGTCTTTCCTATTGTCCATGAGCCTTAGCCTGGATAGGAATACCTTTACCCTAGGTGGAGTTCAGTCCTAGCTTGGGGGTGATTCACTATTGAGAGTGATGAAATGTGTAGTCTATGGATGGGAGGTTCATGGACGGTTTGTAATAAGTTGGTGACAATATTTCGAAGATAAGTACCAATTGTATGATATATGGATATGATTTTTTGTTATTTACATGCCCATGCTACAATTTTATCATATATGTGACTATGATTTCTTGTGTGCTTATGGGTAATTTTTCATAAATGATGCATATCGGTAATTATTGTTATTTTAATATAAATGTCATATGTTACAGAAAGTAATTGTTTGTTTATTTTTAGATGTAAATCTTACACGAGCGTGCTATATATATATATGTTTTAGTTGCATGCAGTCTAAAGAGTAAATTTAGGTGGCATTTCTTAGTTGACTACTGGGTATGCTACTGTATGTTCCACAGTATGGGAACGAAAGTGTTCCCTAGAGTAGTATGGCTTGGCCTGATGGCTGGGAATGTTACCAAATGGCATCAGAGCATGAGTTTTTTCTCTAGAGTGGCATACCCCGACCTTAGGTTGGTCAGGGGGATCGTTACAAATTGGATGGAAGAAACAACTTCTAGTCACATGGGCACCAAACTGTATAACATAGAAAAATTGTTCTCCCTTGCACCACCCTACCACCCTGGTTTTTCTGGCTGCAACCAGATGGAAGCTACAACTCCTTGTGTTCAAGCACCCACTTGAAACTCCGAGGAAAACATTCCTCCCTAGAACCACCCTACCACCCTTAGATATAAAACTTTACTTACTTGCTGTGTCTCTGATATGGTCTGTTACAACTCCATGTCTCCTTTGCCTTCTTCAAATTCTATGCTTTGTTCCTCTCCTGCATCTTTCTGCTTCTATGCTCTGCTCTTTTTCTTCCTCCGCACAACACTACTCTGTTCAACTTCTCTTCGGAATTTTATGCTCTGTGATGCCTCTGCATTCTATATACTGTCCCTCTGATCTCCACTACAGGTACTACACCACTTCTCCTTCTACATACATGCATATCTATCGAAAAAAGCACACTATATTCTCTGTTCTGCATGTCTTTCTCACCTCGAGTCCTTTGCCTGAGCATCATTCAAACTCTTCATCTTCTCTGGTGGTTATTTTGAATCTGTTCATCATTAGCGAGCGTTATCCTGAGATTCTTTGGCTTCTCTGGTAGTTACAGTCAATCATTTTTGGCTTCTTTGGCTTCTAAGCCCCTTCCTTCATGTGACCATCGATAGTTACCATACACTTAATCAATAGGTGCTTCATGACTCGTGACTTCAGGAATATTGGTATGAGACATCTCGATTCTCCCAACTCCTGATATCTAAAGTGGAGCTTAGCGATGCTAGCTCCTTCCTCTATTTTCTCTCTCCATGTGACCGTTGTCTATGAGCTGGGGCCAAGCACTTTGAGACTTCACATTTTGGGTATTTGGATGTGAGACAACCCTAACTTTCCCAACTTTCGAACTCCCAAACTCCAAACTAACACCTAGCGAGCACTAGCTCCATTCTCGATATGACCTTGGGCGATGAACTCATGTGACCACGCAATTGCAGACACATCCAAAGGTGGTTTAAAACAAACCGCGTTTCACCCCGTAATTTACCTCGAGCCTCCACATGTCCTTTCTAAAAAACTGTGGTTTCGATTTCCACCCCCCCTTAACTCATTATCGTTCGCACACCTTCAATCCCCACAATGTGATGGGACCGTCGATCTCATGATCTTGATGGTGCTCTTGAACAAACGATTTAGATCTGTCCTTTCAAGTTTTGCGGATCAACGACTGTGTCCTTTCTTTTGTACGCCAATCTTCCAGATTCGATGATATGTGGAAACCTGTCCTTCTTAATTGATGGCTTTTCCTCCACTTCAAGAATTTGACCTTTCAACTAGATCAATGGTTCTATGGCTCCTTTCTCGATCAACGGTCGAGATCTCCTTCGAGTCTCTGGACTTCTGAAATATCAAATCTCAAATCTCAAACTTGCACTCTGGATCAGGTAGTCTAGATTCACTTTGGAGGATCCAACGGTCAAGAATTTATTTTGGTTCTCCGAATCTCTAGGATTCGGGGATTTCAATTCTCAAAATGAATTCTTGAAGTGAGATTTTTTTCTGGAGCGTAACCTCCTCACATATTTAGACCCGAAATGAATGACGTTTGTTGGATCAAGATATTAGATCAACAACTCGATCTATCTGTGATGCAACTTTGCCTTGGATTAAATCCAATGACTCTCCATCTTTTCTTATCCTATCCTTCCATTTATTTCAATCTGATTACTGATAGAGATTTGGGTGATTGAGATCTCAGATCTCATCCCTTGCTTATCCCATCCTTCCACTTAAGTCAATCCGTCGGCTGATGGAGATTTGGGTGATCGAGATCTCAAATCTCAGCCCTTGCTTATCTTTTCCTTCCACTTAAATCAATCTGATGATTGACAAAAAATTGGATGATCGATTTCTCAATCATTTTTCCCCGCTTATCCTAACCTTCCATTAATTCAATCCGATGGCTGACGAAATTCGGATGATTGGGATCTCAGATCTTTCATCTTATCCTGTCCTTCCACTCAAAAGTGATCCAATGGTCATTGTTTCTCTTCCTCCTGAGTTTATGATCTCTCCGACTTAGAAGATTTTCGAAGTGTTCAAGGATATTGACCTTTTCTCCTTCATCTCTTGGAACTGATCTGCACTTCTGGAAATCGCTATCTCTTCTGAGCATTCTCGTCTTCTTCTCTCTTGAGGTTTGGTTCACTGCTATTCTTGCCATCAATTACAAGCACACTCTTCCTATAAACATGCCAACAACTAGAAACCGCTATCTCTTCTAATATTTCTCGTCTTTTTCTCTCTCGAGGTTTGGTTCGCTGCTATTCTTGCCATCAATGACAAGCACACTCTTCCTGTAAACATGCCAACAACTGGAAACCACTATCTCTTCTGAGATTTCTCATCTTCTTCTCTCTCGAGGTTTGGTTTGCTTCTATTCTTGCCACCAATGACAAGCACACTCTTCCTATAAACATGCCAACAATCTCCCCCTTTTGCATTGATGGAAACCCTGAAAGGATGCACTGTTCTGCTTAGACCGCCCACTCTAGCATCTAGACCGCACATTTTTCTCCCCCTTTGACATCAATGTCAAAGAAAACTAAGAGTGACTTTGTTCTCCTCCTAATCAGAGATGCAATAATGATTCTCCCCATGATTAGATATACTATGAGCACTCTCCCCTTGATCAGATAGACTATTTTAACTTGATAACTGGGTCACACCCAACTTCTGGCATATATACTCAAACTGAGATTTTGCAAGCGGTTTAGTAAAGATATCAACAATTTGATAGTTGGATGGAATGTAATGCAAATAAACAACAGTGTTGGTCACCTGTTCCCTCAATAAGTGATACTTTGCGGGTATATGCTTAGTCTTGGAGTGAAATACATGATTCTTTGACACACTAATTGCACTAGTATTATCACAATGAATTGGGATCGGTGCAGTATATTTTACCTCCAAGTCAGCAAGTGTCTGAATCATCGACAATACTTGGGTACAACAAGTGGCAATTGCAACGTATTCAACTTCTGTAGTCGATAAGGAAATGGAACCTTACTTTTTTCTCAACCATGCTACAAGAGAATCTCCTAAGAAGAATGCACCTCCACTCGTGCTTTTCCTTTCATCCATGCAACTAGCCCAATCAACATTTGAATAGACTGATAATTGAAAATTATGATTCCTAGGATACCATAGGCCATAGTTCATCGTTGCTTTCAAATATTTGAATATTCTTTTGACAGCTATCAAATGACTTTTTTTAGGTGCATACTGATACCTTCCTGCCATTCCAACAACATGCATTATGTCTGGACAAGATGCTGTGATGTACAACAGGCTTCCTATCATAGAACTATATGAACTTTGATCAACATTAGGTGAGTCATCATCCTTGCTTAGCTTTCATCCAATGACCATAGGTGTGCTCACAGGTGTAGAATATTCCATTTGAAACCTTTTCAATATTTCTCTTCAATATTTTTCCCGAGAAATAAATATTCCTTTAGACCTATGATTAATTTGCAGACCAAGAAAAAATGACAGTTCCCCTATCAAAGACATTTCAAATTCAGACTTCATGGAAGAAGCAAGCCATTGTACCAATGAAGCATTATTACTTCCAAAGATGATGTCATCTACATAGACCAACACAATGAGAAAATCATTATCCTCTGTTTTGATATATAGATTGCTGTCAATTGTTCCTCTCTTGAAATCTTTGTCTTGAAGATAATTATCCAGTCTGTAGTACCAGGGACAAGGATCTTGTTTCAACCCATATAAGGCTTTCTTCAAATTCCAGACAAAGTCAGGGTTATCTGATAGCTGGAAACCTTCTGGTTGTTACATATAGACTTCTTATTTTAGATCTCCATTTAGAAAAGATGACTTGACATCCATTTGATAGACTTTAAACTTCTTATGACAAGCATAGGCAAGAAACATTCTAATAGCTTCTAATATTGCTACGGGTGCAAATGTTTCATCAAAATACAGTCCTTTTATTTGAGCATACCCTTTGCAGACCAATCTATCCTTATTTCTTACAATATTTCCTTGCTCATTCATTTTATTATTAAACACCCATTTGGAGCCAATTACATTATTGTCTGCATGTCTAGGAACAAGATCCCAAGTATTGTTCTTCTTAATCTGATCCAGTTCCTCATTCATTGATTTTAACCAATTTTCATCTTTACTAGCTTCATTAAAGTTCTTGGGTTCCACCATGGATATGAGGGCTATATGTGATTGCTCGGTTTCTTTGATTATCCTTCTCCTAGTTTGTACACCTTTACCTTTCTCACCAATTATTTGACTTGCAGGATGATTCTTTTGAGTAATTCCGGAGGAAGGATTTGATGTTGTATGGTGATTTGAGTTTGCCTGAGTATTTGTATCTTCATCTGACTTAGAGTCTTCTTTTTCTGATTCTTGGACCTGTTCATATTCAAATTCAACTATATCCTCTATTGTTGATTCAATATTGCTCACCTCTCTTACTGGGACTCCTTCATCAAATTTTATGTCAATGCAATCAACTAATTTATGCAGCCTCTTATTATAGCATCTATATACTTTACTATTTGTAGCATACCCTAAGAAGATGCCTTCATCAACCTTTTCACCGTACTTGCCAAGGTTTTCATTATTATTCTTTATGTAGCACTTACTACCAAAGACTTTGAAGTGTTTGATTGAAGCAAGTCTTCCATACCACAGTTCATAAGGTGTCTTGTCACTGTGTGGTATGTGGTGAGATTTGTTAAGAATATGGATTGTTGTGTGTATTGCTTCTACCCAGTAGGTTTGACCAATGTTCTTCTCATTCATCATTGACCTGGCCATTTGCTGAACTATTCTGTTTTGCCTCTCAACTACTCCATTTTTCTATGGAGTTCCTGCGATTGTGTATTCTCTCTTGATCCCATGTTTATCACATAATTCCTTGAAATCACTTGACATAAATTCTCATCCTCTGTCTGATCTTACATCCTTTAATCTTTGCCTTTTTTATTCTCAGTTAAAGCCTTGAATATTTTAAATTTCTCAAATGCTTCAGATTTTTCTTTGAGAAAAGCAACCCAAGTGAGTCTAGAGTAATCATCAATGATCAACATGAATTAGTTGTCCTTCCCTGTTCCTTCCTGTCTTGATGGTCCACATAAATCCATATGAACTAATTGGAGTGGTTTCTCTATTGAAGTAGAGCTCTTGGATTTAAGCTGTGTCCTGGTTAGCTTTCCTACTTGGCAGGGTTTACACACATAATCTTATGGTTTTGATATTCTTGGAAGATATTTTACTGCCTCAGGATTTTTGAGCTTTATTAAGTGGTCAAATTTTAGATGTCCAAGTCTCCTATGCCATAACTAGATTTCATCATGCTTTCTTAGATGACACTCTTATCTATCTTATTTCAACACATATACATTATTATCTGTCCTTATGCCTTTATCCACCACTTGTCCTAAGTTTACAAACTTTATTCTACAATCTTTGGAAGTGAACACCACTTCACATCCTCTGTCACACATTTGACTTACACTGAGCAAATTATGTTTCATCCCATCTACAAGCAGAACATCTTGGGATTTTCCTTTGCCATTACTTAAACTCACCATCCCTTTACCCTTGATTTTACCTGGTTCATCATTTCCAAAGGTCACATTTCCTGTTTTGATTTTACTTATAGACAACAACTTATCCTTATCTCTAGTCATGTGCTTGGAACATCCACTGTCTATATACCAGGGGTCTTTTTGTTTTTGAGCTGAAATTACTAGACCACATTTTTCACTATCTTTCTTTTTCCATGTGCTGGCATTTCTAGCTAAGTGTTTTATCCTTGGATTTTCTTTGTAATTCTTCAGATGGTAGTTTGCATCTTTGTGGTCGAAGTTATGATAGTTATATCATTTGAGCCCAATGTTCAATAGGTCAAAGTGATTGGTGCAACTTTGTCTACTCATTGGCTGTTTAGTTCTATGTTGCAAAGATTGTTTGTTTCTTGATCTCCTCAGTTGCATGTCTCTAAACTTAATTTGACAATTTGCAATCTTATGACCAAAATTAGGGCAGTAAAAATAGTAACCATGGAAGCAATTTTGGTACCTGAAGGATGGCCTTCTTCTTAGCATTTGTTGCTCCATATTCTGATATCTTTATTTTTGATCAGGGATCATCTTATCTTTATTATCTTTTGGTGACAAAGTACTCATATGTTCTGATTGTCTGCTGACTTGGAACTTGATCATCTTTACTGACTCTTTTCTTTCTGTCTTTTTGTTGCTTGAACCACTTACATAGCCTAAACCAGTCTTCAACAAAAGAAAATCTCTGTTTTCTCAGAATGTCATTTAGTTTTTCTGAGGCTTTAATGCTTGGAATATTTTGGAGATACAATGCTTTAAACTTCTCCATCTCTTTTCTGTTTTTTACTACCTCTTCTTCCAAGGCTTCACATCTTGCCTTCTTTTCTGATAACTGTTGTTTCAGAATGTCTTCTATTTTATTTGCCTCTTCTAATTACACTTTTAGCAGGGAAAATTCTTCACCAGGTTTTTTACTGTCTTTCTCTAACTGTATCAACAATTGTTTTTGCTTTTTCTTCTTAAATCCGAGTCTAGCAATTTATTCTAGAGCACTGATCAGTTCTCCTTCCAAGTCAACCACAACTTATTCATCATCAATATCACTTCATGTGATTTTATTATCATAATCCTCTTTTTCCATAAGCATAAAGTCATTAATCTTATCTTCACAAGAAGAATCACTATCTGTGTCTCTTGAAGAGTCATCATTGTTTACACATAAACTTTTCTTTTTACTAAATCTCTTGGATTTGTACTTCTCTTCACCTTCAACATTTTGTTTCTTCTTCTTGTGTGGACACTTATATGAAAAGTGGCCTATATTTCCACAGTTAAAACATTTGAAGGGAAACTTGCCTTGGTACTTGCCTGATCCTTTCTTTAGTCTTCTCAAAAATTTTGCTTCAATATCATTAGGCTCAAAATCCTCATTCTTATCTGCTTTAAATGATGCTTCTCTAGAGGTGGGTTTATCTTTACCTATCCTCAATTCATAAGCAGTCAGAGTTCCTAGGAGTTCGTTAATAGACAGAGTTTTAAGATCATTCAGTTCTTCTATTGCAGAAACTTTTGGATTAAATCTATCAGGCAGAGATCTTAAAATCTTCTGAACTAAAAATGAGTCTTCAATCTTCTCACCAAGACCCGTCATGGCATTCACAAGCTCCTCAACTCTTAAAAAATATTTACTAATTGTTTCATCCTCATTCATATTTAGTTGCTCAAATTTCAATCTATGTGTCTGAAGTTTGGCACCTTTTACTTTCTCAGCTCCTTCATAACTGCTAATAAGTTTATCTCACATTTCTTTGGTAGATTCAAGTTGCATGACCTTTAAAAATTCAGCTTAACAAAGCCCACTCAATATATCATTCATTTCCTTAGAGTTGAATCTGAATTATAGCTTGTCATCCTTAGAAGCTAGTACAACTGGCTTTACATAACCAGTCTCTACAACATCCCAAACATCAACACCTAAGGCCATGGTGTATGTTCTCATTCTAACCTTCTAGAAGGAAAAAATTGTTCCATCAAACATAAGAGGCTTATTGGTTGAATTTCCTTCATGGCTTGTCATGTTTAAGATTACTGATCTACCTTTAAATAAAAGGAACCCGCTCTGATACCAATTGTTGGAATTACTAATACAACTAAGAGGCAGGGAGGGGGGTGAATCAGTTGTTACTGTGCTCAAACAATTTTATGCCTATTAAAATATTATTAACCTTCTCCAAGTGATAATCAAGATTATGCAAGACATGAACAATAGAAATAAAAAACATCAATCAAACATATGATATACACAGAGACAAATATTTCATGACGAAACCCATAAAGGGAGAAAACCTCTTTTTCTTCGAACGATAGGAAATATTTTAAGTTCTATACATCATCTTTCTTTGAGAACCAACTCAAAATGAGTCTACCACCTCTTCTTTAACAAGTTGGAACTTGTTGAGAGCACCAACTCTCTGGTTTCTTTAGCACTCACTAAAAGGAAGCACCAAATCTGTAAGTGTTCCAACACCAACTGGATGGAAGCACCAACTTCTAGTCACACATGCACCAACCTGTATAAAAAAGAACAATGGTTCTCCCTTGCACCACCCTACCACCCTGGTTTTTCTAGCTGCAACCAGATGGAAGCTACAACTCCCTGTGTTCAAGCAACCACTTGAAACTTTGAGGACAACAATCCTCCCTAGCACCGCCCTACCACCCTTAGATATAAAACTTTACTTACTTGATTTGTTTCTGATATGGTCTGTTACAGCTCCATGTCTCCTCTGCCTTCTTCATCTTCTATGCTTTGTTCTACTTCTACATCTTTCTACTTCTATTCTCTGCTCTTTTTCTTCCTCTGCACAACACTACTTTGTTTAGCTTCTCTTTGGCGTTTTATGATTTGTGTTGCCTCTACATTCTATACACTGTGCCTCTGATCTCCACTACAGGTACTACACCTCTTCTCCTCCTACACACATGCATAAATATTGAAAAAAGCACACTATCTTCTCTGTTCTACATGTCTTTCTCACCCGGAGTCCTCTACCTGATCATCATTCAAACTCTTTATCTTCTCTAGTGGTTATTCTTAATTTGTTCATCATTAGCGGGCATTATCCTGGTATTCTCTGGCTTCTCTGGAAATCACAACTCTTCGTCTTCTCTGGGTTTTATGGTCAGTCGTTTTTGGATTCTAAGCCCCTTCCTTCACGTGACCATCGTCAATGACCATACGCCTAACCAAAAGGTGCTTAGTGACTCCCAACTTCGGGAATATTGGTATGAGACATCTTGATTCTCCAAAATCCTGATATACGAAGTGGAGCTTGGTGACACTAGCTCCTTCCTCTATTTTCTCTCTCCACGTGACCGCTAGATGTGACCTGGGGCCAAGCACTTAGGGACTTTTAATTTCAAGTATTTGGATGTTAGCCAATCTTGACTTTCCTGACTTCTGAACTCCCAAACTCTGATCTAACGCCTAGAGAGAACTAGCTCCATTCTTGATATGACCTTGGGTGATGAAATCATGTGACCATGTGATTGCGAACACATTCAAAGGTGGTTTAAAACAAACTACATTTCGCCCCATAATTTACCTCGAGCCTCCATGTGTCCTTTCTAAAAAACCATGTTTTCGATTGCAGCCCGCCCTCAACTCATTAATGTTCACGTACCTTCAATCCCCGCAATGTGATGGGACCGTCAATCTCATGATCTTGACGATGCTCCTGAACTGATGATTTAGATTTGTCCTTTCAGGTTCTGCAGATCAACGACTGTGATTGATTTCGTGATCCGGGCTTCGAGAGTTTCAAATTTCAAACCCTTCTTTCTTCCATATGCCAATATTCTAGAGTCGATGATCTATGGATACCTGTTCTTCTTAATCAATGGATTTGCCTTCACTTCGGGAATTTGACCTTTCAACAAGATCAATGGTTCTGCGTCTCCTTTCTCGATCAATGGTTGAGATCTCCTTTGGGTCTCCGGACTTATGAAATCTCAAATCTCAAACTTTCTCTCTAGATCAAACGACCCAGATTCACTTTGGATGATCCAACGGTCGAGAATGTATTTCGGCTCTCCAACTCTCCAAGCTTCAAGGATTTCAAATCTCAAACTGAATTCTTGAAGTGAGATTTTTTCCGGAGCGTAACTTCCTCGCATCTTTAGACCTGAAACAAATGACATTCGTTGGATCAAGATCTTAGATCAACGACTCGATCTGTTTGCGATGAAAATTTGCCTTGGATTAAATCCAATGACTCTCCATATTTTCCTATCCTATCCTTCCATTTATTTAGATCCAATGACTGATTGAGATTCAGGTGATCAAGATCTCAGATCTCATCCCTTGCTTATCCTACCCTTTTACTTAAGTCAATCCGAAAACTGACGAATATTCAGGTGATCAAGATCTTAGATCTCATCCCTTTCTTATCCTATCCTTCCACTTAAATCAATCCGATGGCTAACAAAAATTTAGATGATCGAATTATCAATCGTTTTGCCCCACTTATCCTATCCTTCCATTAATTCAATCCAACAACTGACGAAAATCCAGATGATTTGGATCTCAAATATTTTAGATTATCCTGTCCTTCCACTCAAAAGTGATCCAACGGTCATTGTCTCTCTTCCTCCTGACTTTCTGATCTCTCTGACTTAGAAGGTTTTCTAAGTGTTCAAGGATCTCGACCTTTGCTCCTCTGGTGAGTCTGTCTCTTGGACCTCGTCTGCACTTTTGGAAACCGCTATCTCTTCTAAGATTTCTCATCTTATTCTCTCTCGAGGTTTGGTTCGCTGCTATTCTTTCCATCAATGACAAGCACACTCTTCTTGTAAACATTCCAACAACCAGATACATTAGATTCTTATGTGATAATAAATGTAAATCGTAATTATATCAACTAAATTTTGGATATATTCATATACAATTTGTAAATATGGAATTTTAGTTTCATCATTTCTTTGCTTCCTTTATGCAGTACCAAGTCCATTCACCAATTTATACAAAATTTCTGATAGTTGGTAGTTTTTGAAGATTTTGGTCTATTCAATAATTTATTTATTTCACAGATAGGTGCAATTAGTTTCTTTGCTTATTGTTTTATAGTGTGTGCCTCATGCATAATGTATCTATTGTGTTTTATGGAAGTTTGTTGTGGTATTGGTGTAATGTTTGATCAAATCACTTCTCTCCAAGTTCTTTTATTTGTATGAACAAGATAGACAAGCGTTGCAACTTTTCAGTGTAAAAAATTGTATATGATACAAACTTTTAGTCTCATCATTTATGTGTTTCCTATATGCAGTAGCAACTTTGTTCAATAATTTATACAAAATTACTGATAGTTGTTGTTGTTTTTTTTTTAATAATAAACATCGTTACTTAAAATAAATTCAACTAAGTATGGAGAGTTAGTGGTGAAATCTTAGCAAATCAACATGTCATAAATGACCTGTTATCATGCAAATTACATCATTTGTCAAAATCTGTGTTGTGGAACTATTTGAAGTGTTGAGTTGTGGAAGTACATAGCGCAAGAGGATGAGTGATGTAAATTCTTCACACAAGGGTTAAAAATAAACCAACTTAAACAAATGCATAAAAACATTTTCTTCACTTTATATACTTATTTTTCAATATATGTATATACATAAAAGCATTGAGATATCTAAAAATTTAAAAGACTTTGGTGTTAATGTTTGTTGATTATCAACAAAAGAAAGTTGTTTTATGTAACTATTTTATGTGTGTAAAATAAATATTAATATTTAGGTTCAATTAGTTCCTCTGCTTCTTGATTCATAGTGTATGCCTCATGCATAATGCAACTATTATGTTTTATTGAAGTTTGTTTCTTCATAGTATATGCCTCATGCATAATGCAACTATTATGTTTTATTGAAGTTTGTTGCTTCATAGTTTATGTCTCATGCATAATGCAACTACTGTGTTTTATTGAATTTGTTTTGTTTTATTGGTTGTGAGGGGCATATACTTGTGCAGAGGTGCAAAATATATAGATATGTGTGTGTGTGTGTGTGTGTGTGTGTGTGTGTCGATTATATGTATGTGTCGAAAATATATCTATGCAATATATATATATATATATATATATATATATATATATAACACTATTTTTAAGTTAGGCATATGCATAAAAAACATTTTTTTTACTTTATATACTTATTTTTTAATATATGTATATATATAAAAGTATTGATATATCTAAAAGGTCAAAAGACTTTGGTGTTAATGTTTGTTGATTATCACCAAAAGAAAGTTGTTTTATGTAACTATTTTATGTGTGTAAAATAAAYATCAATATTTAGGTGCAATTAGTTCCTATGCTTCTTGCTTCATAGTGTATGCATCATGCATTATGAAACTACTTTGTTTTATTGAAGTTTGTTGTTTCATAGTGTATGCCTCATGCAAACTGTGTTTTATTGAAGTTTGATGTTTTTTATTGGCTATGCAGGGCATATTCATGTGCAGAGGTGTGAAAGATATTTCTATGGGGACGATATGTCTATGCCAAAGATATATATGTTTAACAATATTTTTAAAGTTCTAGGAATATGTACAAAAACAATTTGTTCACTTTATATACTTATTTTTTAATATATGCATATACATAAAAGCATTGAGATATCTAAAAAATTAAATGACATTGGTGTTAATGTTTGTTGATTATCAACTTTTACAGGTTGTTGGGGCTATGTCAGCATCAAGATTTTCTTACCTTTTCATTTAGTTATATCAAGTTTCACTATTCATCTCTTGTGCCGAGAACTCTACCCACTTTGCTTCCCGCAATTCTAAATTAAACATATGCATAAAAACATTTTTTTTCACTTTATATACTTATTTTTTAATATATGTATATATGTAAAAGCGTTAAGATATCTAAAAATTCAAAAGAATTTAGTGTTATTGTTTTCTAGTTATCAACAAAATAAAGTTGTTTTATGTAACTAGTTTATGTGTGTAAAACAAATATTGTTATTTAGGTGCAATTAGTTTCTGTGCTACTTGCTTCATAGTGTATGCCTCATGCATGATGCAGTTGATGTGTTTTATTGAAGTTTGTTTCTTCCTAGTGTATGTAGCATGCATAATGTAGTTCGTGTGTTTTATTGAAGTTTGCTATGTTTTACTGGCTGTGCAAGGGATATACTTGTGCGAAGGTGCAAAAGATATATTTGTGTGTACGATATGCATGTGTCGAAGATATATTTGTGTAGAAGATATATATGTTTAACAGTATTTTTTAAGTTAGGCATATGCATAAAAGAATTTTGTTTACTTTATGTACTTATTTTTTAATATATGTATATACTTAAAAGTATTGATATATCTAAAAAGTTAAAAAACTTTGGTGTTAAGATTTATTGATTATCAACAAAAGAAAGTTGTTTTTTATGTAACTATTTAATTGTGTAAAATAAATATTAATATTTATATGCAATTACTTCCTTTGCTTCTTGCTTCATAGTGTATGCCTCATGCATAATGCAACTATTGTGTTTTATTGAAGTTTGTTGCTTAAATAAATTTTGTTTTATTGGTTGTGTTGGGGACCTATAATCATAGGTAACTCGATTCTTCGACCGTTGATTTGGCATTTCTCCCATGATGAAGACATCCGGCTCAATTGATTCCATTTTTCCCTCCATCCATTTCACCTGATCCTCCATCACCCTACTGCATCCTCTATCCACTGCTACACTCTCACTCCTTTGTCCTTTTGACCCATTGAGTACGTCTTGCCCGCCACTCATCCCTGAATAAATAAACTTAGGGTAAACAAAAAGAACAATCAATAGGTTAATAATGCTAATAATTAAATTTAGTATAGGTAGATTTATGTTAGACTTGTTAATGATAACTTAATCATTAATTAATTAATTAATGATTAACAATTAAGTTAGTTGTTAATAATTAGGTTAGTTTGTTAGAATAAACATTAATCAAAAAGTAAAAACAATATAATAATATTAACAATAAAATATATAAAACAAAAAATAAACAAAACATTAACTAAATTAAAAGTAATAAAAATAAAGAAAAACACTAATTATCCTAAGTTTGAAAAATAAAATATTTAAATACAACCAAAAATAAAATAAATGTAATATAATAATAATGACATATATTAAATAAATATAAAACACAAATACTAAATAAAACTACATGTAATAAATAAAAGGTAAACAAAATAAAAATTAAAAACAAAAAAAACATGTAAAAATAAAACTTAAAAAATAAAATAAATAAAAAAACAAAAAAAAACAATAAAATAAAATAAAAGTGCACCTTATGCACTTATCCCCANGGTCCATAATAGTGGTATTAGGAGGGACACTTGTCACCTCTAGGTGATTTCGGACCCCCCTTCCTAATACCACTTACTACCTCAGGGGGGGTTTGGAATACCACATTTCCCCCAAAAAACCACTTTCCCCCAATTTTTCAAAGCTACCCATTTTTGTCTGTTTGATACCTCGTCTTGCGAAGCGGATTATGGGAAAACGGAGATGAAATTTAAAAAACTGAAAGTGGTTTTTGTTCATCACAAGCTAAAGAAAAAAAATCTCTCCCATTTTTTGCAAAGGTGCCACTAGTTGGGAGAATAGAAGTTGTCTTTCAGCCTCATTTTTTGGATTTTTTCTTTTTCCTATTACAGTCCTGATTTTGCGGGATCTGTTTTGGCGAGGTGGAGACGAAATTTGAGAAACTGAAGGAGGTTTTTGCTCCAGACAAGCTAATATACAATAAATCCTTCAGTTTTTGCACAGGTGTCACCGATTGGGATAAATCAATGACCGAGCGTAACCTTATTTTCAACAAATTCGACCAAATTTGCAGTTCCAAATTTTTGGGGATTTTATGCTATTCTTGGCTGAGGTGGTTGAATCAGACCTTCTCAGCCCAGGGAGAGTCTATTTTATAAATTGAAGTGATTCAAATGTGTAAAGGAGGTGGATCAGTCAGTGACCATGATTTAAATCTTGTATCAGAGCTCATAGAGCCATTTGTATTTTTCATCAATTCAATAATACAGTCATAGCGGTTACATGATTCATGTGTCAAATATATTGGTGAAGTGCTCCTCCTGTAAATTGTTTTCTTTGTTTCCATATGTTTTCTTTCCTTATTATCTGGCAGAAGTTTATGAGCATAATATGTTGAAAGATACACTCTGTTTCTGGATGCGGATAATATTAATGTTTTCTTTTGATATTCAATGGCATAATTCTTCATTGCTTTGTTGCTAAATTGGTCATTTCTTTTTCCTCCTTTTTCATTTCAATTAATTTTACCAGATCCAGTAATTTTCCTACCTTGCCCTGTAAAGCTGTCTGTAGGATTTGTTTTTGACTAAATCTCAGATTGTCACTCGATTGCCCAATGGCCCTTTTCTCCTGCTCCAACCAAACCAATTAAAAAATCCAAACTCTGAACCCATTAACTAGCCTAATATCTATTCAAACAAATCTATATCACATAGAGAGATCCCTCTCTGAGTCTTAGAGGGCTAGATCCAAGACTCGAAGTGGTTTTTATGTTACCTCTGGGACTGCCATCATATCCTTAGGCAAATTATAGAGTAATAACAGAATGGCGACCATACTAGGGACTCTCCCCAGTAGTACACTTCAAAGCTCCAGATCTGATCACTGATGGTGGACAGTGACCAGACACAAGAAGGATGACATCATTCACCTGGCAACTCCAATTATCTCCAGACAGTGCCAACTCAAAGACTCCACTGGAGGAAGAACCTAAAGCATGGCCAAGCAGACTAGAAAGACCAGGTACTCAAGCTCAAATTGCATTCAAGACATCTTTGGTTTTATCTGCAATTATGTTTTGTCTTACTCTAAGCCTGATTAAAAGTATATTGTTGAATATTACATTGATCATATGCAAACTAATGAGCCTCAAGAGATCAGATCCCCAATTGTAGATTATGTACATACTCATACACCTGTGCACATCCCAGATGCATCTGTAGAAGTCCTAGTGAGACATAAGCCTCCTACTTTATCTCCTACTCTTGATAAAGCTCCGGATGGTTGTAAGCCTCTTTCTTCACCTCATGTACCTATCAAAATCCCAGACAAATACAAACCCCTATATTTACCTCCTATCCTCCATGACCTCCCTGCAAATTACACCAATAATCTGCCCAGGTTTGATGGAGAGGATGCCAATATTACTGCTGAAAAACACATCTAGAGGTTTGAAGATTTCCTTGACCTTTATGAGGTTGAAGTTGACAATGTATATATAAGGATGTTTTCCCTGTCTTTGCAAGGTAAAGTTAAGAACTGGTTTAAAAATCTCCCAGCTGCAAACATTAACAATTTCCATCAGTTTGTGCAAGCTTTCCTAGATCGGTGGGTGATCATGAGAAATTTATTTCTCATCCTAGAAGAATATGACCATTTGAAAAGACAGCCAGGGGAAATAGTACATCAATTTTTAGCAAGGTTCAATAAGATATATCATGCAATACTTGCTGATATAAGACCACCCCCAGGATCAACACACTTGCATTTCCCAGATGCCTTCAATCCTGAGATGGCATTCCAATTAAGAGAAAGGAACACTACAAGCCTTGAAGAAATGTAGAACATTGTAGTTGATGTGGAGGCCAACTTGCTGATCAAAAGGTCAAAGGTAAAGAACAAAGAAAAAGAGCAGTTGAAGTCATCAGAAGCTAAACTGGACATTTTGGCTAGTGCCATGGAAGAGATGATGCAGAGGATCAATAGGAAAGATGAGATTGTTGTCCAAAGACGTCATGTTCCATTGATTTCAGAGAAAGAAAAGGTCACCATTCCCAAACATTTTGCTGCTCATCCTTGGTACCATGGTTTGGATAATGATTCTTTCATGTATTCAATTCACAATACAGTCAAAGATGAAGTTCCATCTCAATTTACAGAGGAACAACCAGCTGATATGATGTGCATGTTAGATGAAATTTCTTACTTGGATAATCTACCCAAGTGCTATCAGTATGATGATGACCATGAGGCTGAAATAGATGTGGACTATTCAAAGAAATCAATAGCATGTCATTGGCAGGAAGAAGATCAGTTACACCTCAGATATGACAATCAACCTTTGCACAACAATCATGACAACGATGAGGAAAATGCAGAAAATCTCGAAGTAAGTGGAAAGACTTTTCCCTTATGTTTCTCATCTTTTCAATTTCTGAAAAGAAACTCTAGGCCAGTTGTAAATAGTGAAGACAGAAAATTCTCTGATCAACCAGTTGAAGATGCCATTGGAGATACAAAAGCCGATCCATGGGTGAAACCCTTGAGCCTTCTTGAAGATCAAACCTCAGATGAAATCATGAATCCCGAAACAGGTGATGAGCTGATCCATCTTGATTCATTGCCTCTGTGCTTTAATTCATTTCAAATTTTGAGGGGGAATCTTGGTCAGATTCTAGTTGAAAGTCACATCGTAAGCCATGAAGTACCAATACAACCAATGGCACCCTTATCTAAATCATTTTATGACCCTATAGTAGATGTGTTGGATGAATTGTGTTGTCAAAGCCATTTTCCATCATCTAGCTATAGGCTGAAAAGATGTTATGATATTGACATGATCAAGTAGTCAACTACATGGGCATGTTCAGTAGAAGTATCATTTTAGAACCCACCATAACATTTGTAGCCATATTAGGAAGTGCATGAGGATGCAAATAACATAACTACAACATCAAATCATGAATTTGAGTTGGTTAAATTTGAATATCCACTAATAGGTCAAGTTTATCTTGATCTAGTGGCTATTTATATGGAGAAATTTTGCACTACAGAGCCTCGATCTATTTCTGGCATTACTTTTGGCCTTCATGATTGCAAAGGTCTTAGTTGTAAAGATCAGGATGGAAGGTAGTGCATGATTCCTATGCAAGTTCTATTTCTGATATTGATTGAAAACATTGAAAGAGTAGAGCTAGTAGAGCAGTTGCTTGACTAGCTGCACTGGCATTATTGTATCATTTAGAATGATGAAATTGTTAGTAGTGTAGGGTAGGTACCAGTTTTGAATAAGCTCAGTCATTTGAGAATCTTTTCAGTATTGTATGATTTCTAGCAGAGTTTGCATTTGATAGTATCTAGTTCAATGTTCAGTCAAATCTGAGCTAGTTAGAAGATTGTAGCTACAGTGACTCCATGGCCCAATGAATAAAGCACCGATCTGCATGTTCAAACTTAAGTGGTTCTTGACACCTCCTGAAAGAGCTTCCATCCCTAGGTGGAGCCTATGTTGGGGACCTATAATCATAGGTAACTCGATTCTTCGACCACTGATTTGGCATTTTTCCCGTGATGAAGACATCTAGCTTGGTTGATTCCATTTTTCCCTCCGTCCGTTTTGCCCAATCCTCCATCACCCTGCTGCATCCTTCATCCACTGCTGTGCTCTCACTCCTTTGTCTTTTTGACCCATTGAGTATGTCTCGCCCGCCACTCATCCCTGAATAAATAAACTGAGGGTAAACAAAAAGAAAAATCAATAAGTTAATAATGTTAATAATTAAATTTAGTATAGGTAGATTTATGTTAGACTTGTTAATAATAACTTAATCATTAATTAATTAATTAATGATTAACAATTAAGTTAGTTGTTAATAACTAGCACAGTCGCTAACTCGTGGCTGAGAACGCCGAAAGGTATCGGCTGAGGACGCATGCCCCCAATATAAAACATCCGTGGTTTCGCTGCATTAGGTTTATAAATGGAACGCGTGGGCATCAGACGACCGGTTCAGAAGCAGAATGTGGGCATTTATTTAGATGCCACAGTTTAATCCTACTTAATCATTTAAACGTGGCAATTACATATCCTTACAGTAATTTTTTAATGTGATTAGGTAAATTTTAAAAAGTAAACATGTTAACGGATGCCTTGATAAATGAAAGAAAGTTATGAACAATAAATGTGACCCATTGATTTTGGAGGACGACTAAGAATATTCCAGCATCTTCAATGCATAGCCATCAGATTAGGGTTTAAGGTTAAATAAGGTTAAAAGATCATTAATTGTGCCCATTGTCAATAGGTGTACGCCTTTCAGCATAACTAGGTTAGTTTGTTAGAATAAACATTACTAAAAAAGTAAAAACAATATAATAATATTAACAATAAAATATATAAAACAAAAAATAAACAAAACATTAACTAAATTAAAAATAATAAAAATAAAGAAAAACACTAATTATCCTAAGTCTGAAAAATAAAATATTTAAATAAAACCAAAAATAAAATAAATGTAATATAATAATATAGACATATTAAATAAATATAAAACAAAAATACTAAATAAAACTACATGTAATAAATAAAAAGTAAACAAAATAAAAATTAAAAACAAAAAAAACACATAAAAAGAAAACTTAATAAATAAAATAAAAAACAAAACAAACAAAAACAATAAAATAAAATAAAAGTGCACTTTATGCACTTATCCCCAAATAAAACATATCAATGCTCATAAAAAATTCCGGACGCCCCCCCCAATGCTTTTCGAACTTTAACGGAGGGGGGGGGTCTAGAATAGTGGTATTGGGAGGGACACTTGTCACCTCCAGGTGATTTTGGACCCCCCACTGCCAATACCACTTACCACCTCAGGGGAGGTCCGAAATACCACATTTCCCCAAAAGAACCACTTTCCCCCAATTTTTCAAAACCACCGATTTTTGTCTGTTTGACACCTCGTCTTGCGAAGCGGATTCTGGGAAAACAAAGATGAAATTTAAAAACTCGAAACAATTTTTTGTTCATCACGGGATGAAGAACAAAAACCTCTCCCATTTTTTGCAAAGGTGCCACCAGTTGGGAGAATAGAAGTTGTCTTTTAGCCTCATTTTTCAGATTTCTGGTTTTTCCTGTTACAGTCCCGATTTTGCGGGAGCTGTTTCGGCAAGGTGGAGGAAAAATTTGAGAAACTGAAGGAGGTTTTTTCTCCAGACAAGGTAATATACAATAAATGCCTTCGATTTTTAAATAGGTGTCACCAATTGGGATAAATCAATGACTGAGCATACCCCTATTTTCAGCAAATTTGGCCAAATTTGATGTTCCAGATTTTTGGGGATTTTATGCTATTCTTGGCCGAGGTGGTTGAATCCGACCTTCTCAGCCTGGGGAGAGTCTTCTTTATAAATTGCAGTGATTCAAATGTGTAAAGGAGGTGTATCAGTTAGCGACCATGATTTAAATCTTGTATCAGAGCTCATAGAGCCATCTGTATTTTTCATCAATTCAATAATAC
The DNA here is from genome assembly GCA_009831015.1 of Picea engelmannii. Taxonomy (NCBI): domain Eukaryota; kingdom Viridiplantae; phylum Streptophyta; class Pinopsida; order Pinales; family Pinaceae; genus Picea; species Picea engelmannii. The sequence goes on along the minus strand of ML781205.1, from coordinate 609,771 downwards.
AGTCGCAGCGGTTACATGATTCCTGTGTCAAATATATTGTTGAAGTGCTCCTCCTGTAAATTGTTTTCTCTGTTTCCATATGTTTTTTTTCCTTATTATCTAGCAGAAGTTTATGAGCAGAATTTTTTGAAAGATACACTCTGTTTTTGGCTGCGGATAATATTAATGTTTTCTTCTGATATTTAGTGGCAGAATTCTTCATTGCTCTGTTGCTAAATTGGTCATTTCTTTTTCCTCCTCTTTCGTTTCATTTAATTTTACCAAATCCAGTAATTTGCTTACCTTGCCCTGTAAAGCTGTCTGTAGGATTTGTTTTTGACTAAATCTCATATTGTGACTCCATTGCCCAATGGCCCTTTTCTCCTGCTCCAACCAAACCAATTAAAAAATCCAAACTCTGAACCCATTAACTAGCCTGATATCTATTCAAACAAATCTATATCACACAGAGAGATCCCTCTCTAAGTCTTGGAGGGCTAGATCCAATACTCGAAGTGGTTTTGATGTTGCCTCTGTGACTGCCATCACAGCCTTGGGCAAATTACAGAGTGATAACAGGTTGTGCAGGGGATATACCTATGCAGAGATGTGGAATATATATTTATGTGGATGATATGTTTGTGCCAAAGATATATATGTTTAACAACATTTTTTAAGTTTGGCATATGCATAAAAGAATTTTGTTCACTTTATATACTTATTTCTTAATATGTGTATATATCTTAAATTTAGATATCTAAAATGTCAAAAGACTTTGGTGTAAATGTTTGTTAATTATCAACAAAAGAAAGTTGTTTTATGTAACTATTTTATGTGTGTCAAATAAATATTAATATTTAGGTGCAATTAGTTCTCTTCTTCTTGCTTCATAGTGTATGCCTCATGCATAATGCATCTATTGTATTTTATGGAAGTTTGTTGTTTCATTGTGTATGTCTCATGCATAATGCAACTATACCTATGTGGAGGTGCAAAAAATATATATGTGGGTATGATAAGTCTCTCTCAAAGATATATATGTTAAACAATATTTTTTTAGGCATGTGCATAAAAGAATTTTGTTCAATTTATATACTTATTTTTTAATGTATGTATATACTTAAAGCATTGGGATATCTAAAAAGTTAAAAGACTTTGGTGTTAATGTTTGTTAATTATCAATAAACGAAAGTTGTTTTATGTAATTATTTTATGTGTGTAAAATAAATATTAATATTTAGGTGTAATTAGTTCCTTTGCCTCTTTATAGTGCATGCCTCATGCACAATGCAACTACTGTGTTTTATTGAAGTTTGTTGTGTTTTATTGGCCCCGTGAGAAGGTGTGAAAGATATATTTGTGCGGGTGGACGATAAGTTTGTGTGGAAGATATATATATGTGTTTAACAATATTTTTTAAGTTATACATATGCATAAAAACATTTTGTTCACTTTATATACTTATTTTTAAGGTTATATTAACTTTTCATTTAGTTATATTAAGTTTCACTATTCATATCTTGTTTTCACTTTGCTTCCCACAATTCTAATGTGAGAACTCTACCCACTTTGTTTCTGACAATTCTAACATGCAAACACTTTGCATTTGCATTGGTTCCTGCACATACTAACCTCCAAACACTTTACATTGCTTCTTGCATATGCTTACCTCTCCATTTAACCCTTCACTTATTTACATTGCTTCCCACATATGCTAACCTCCCCATTGAACACTTCACTTATTTACTAAGTTTTACTCCACATTGAACATTTTACCTTTTTGTTTATTTTCACAAAGTTTTATGCTAAATCTTTTTACTCCAAACACTTTACATTTTCACCATATGCTAACCTCCCCATTGAACATTTTACTTATTTACTAAGTTTTACTCCACATTGAACAATTTAATTTTTTGTTTATTTTTACAAAGTTTTATGCTAAATGTTTTTACTTGTTTTTTACTTTATTCTTATCATTGTCCTCTTCACATAAACAATAATGCTATTCTTTTTTATTATATGAATCATCTTTTGACAAAGACTATTCATTACCTATGCATTTAGTTATATTAAGTTTCAATGTTCAACATATATTATGATTATTAATCAACGATATTTTTTAAGTTAAGCATATGCATAAAATCATTTTGTTTACTTTATACACTTATTTTTTAGTATATGTATAAATGTAAAATTGAGATATCTAAAAAGTTGAAATACTTTGGTGTTAATGTTTTCTGATTATCAACAAAAGAAAGTTGTTTTATGTAGCTATTTTATGTGTTTAGAATAAATATTAATATTTAAGTGCAATTAGTTCCACTGCTACTTAGTTCATAGTGTATGTCTCATGCATAATGTAGCTATTTTGTTTTATTGAAGTTTTTTGTTTCATAATCTATGCCTCATGCGTAATGAAACTAATGTGTTTTAATGAAGTTTGTTGTGTTTTATTGGCTGTGCAGGGGATATACCTATATGGAGGTGAAAAATATATATATGTGAACATGACATGTATGTGCCAAAGATATTTGTGTGTGGAAGATATATATGTTTAACAATATTTTTTAAGTTAGGCACATGCATAAAAACATTGTGTTCACTTTATGTACTTATTTTTTAATATATGTATATGCGTAAAAGCATTGAAATATCTAAAAAGTTAAAAGAATTTGGTGTTAATGTTCATTGATTATTAACAAAAGAAAGGTTTTTTATGTACACCTATTTTATGTGTGTAAAATAAATATTAATATTTAGGTACAATTAGTTCCTCTGCTTCTCGCTTCATAGTGTATGCTTCATGCATAATGCATATACTTTTCTCTATTGAAGTTTGTTGTGTTTTATTGGTTGTGCAGGCGATATACCTGTGTAGAGGTGATGAATATATATCTATCCAGATGATGTCTTGTTAATGTTTGTTGATTATCAACAAAAGAAAGTTGTTTTATGTAACTATTTTATGCATGTAAAATAACTATCAATATTTAGGTGCAATTGGTTCCTTTACTTTTTGCTTCATAGTGTATGCCTCATGCATAATGCAACTATTGTATTTTATTGAATTTTTTTTTTCTTCATAGTGTATGTCTCATGCATAATACAACTACTATGTTTTATTGAAGTTTGTTGTGTTTTATTGGTTGTGCGGGGGATATTCTTGTGCGAAGTTATTGATCAAGATTATTTTTGGCACGAAATGAGAGCGGAGATATAATAAAGAAATATACCGATATATTGAAATAGATCCAATAATATAATAGAGATATATCATATGTATATAAAAAG